>APFE031081735.1:258238-276215 GCA_000404065.3 Pinus taeda | reverse complement strand
GGGCATCAGTTACCGATAATAATTCTCTAATATGCCCTTTGAATTCCTTCAAAATAAATTTTCAAACCAAGCTTAAGCAAAAATTAAAGAAAATCTACACACCTTTTTTCACTTTGTAGGAGTTCGATATTGCCTCTGATGTATCTCTGTACTTTCTGATTATCTAGTTCTGAATTTGTGACCTTTAGTAGCCCTCTGTGTCCTCTTTCCAATGCCACAAGTCTGACCCAAATTGGATTCTCCAAGGAAGAGTTATACGAAATCTCCCACAGTGACTTGATTATATACTAGTTCAGTAGAGCGAACTTGTATGACGTTCCACGAGTCACTATTTCTACCTTTGGATCTAAAAAACACCCACAATAAACTAGATTCTGTCCTCTTTACTTACCGTTTTATGAAATTTCAATCTGATCCTCAGAGAGAACGTTATGACGATTTTCCCCAGGTCACCTGTTTTGAATGTAATTCAGGAGTCTGCAAACAGACCAACTTACTCAGATCATATCTCCGAAAATGTTGCGCCCAAATCTCTGAAATTCGGACCCACCATGCAGTGTCAATTCTTCTCAAATGGGTTTTTTTTGCAACGTCTGAAACGTCACAGAAAACAAGTTATAGCGAAAATACCACAATGACCTGTTTGGAGCAGCGAAACCCTAGAATCCAAAGCTCTGATACCAAATGTTATGAATCCAGCTCACAAAAAGATAGAAAAGGGAGATCCACGCCTTAGAATTCAGCCTCTTCGAGGGGGAAACCTCCTTTACATTACATAAATGAACAATTCTTGGATGATTCAAATGACAAAACCTCCTTTCTATATATAGGAGTCTAAGGAGTCACAATATAACCCAACCAACCTAACAATAATAATATGAAGCCACAATAGTAACATTAGTGGGCTTATATGGGGTACAATAGTAAAAATATGGGCACTATGTGGGTACATCAATATAATAAGTGGGTTGTACTAATAACAATAAGGGTTACACTAGTAGTATAGAGGCCTAACATATCTAGTTTATTTATTTAACATGATATGTTTTCAAATTGATTGAATGTGTGATTAATTGCATGATATGAGTATGTGCCTATAAGATTGCATGAATGAATGAATTTGTTTTAAGATGGTTGCACTAATGCATTATGTACTTAGATAGCTTATATACACTTGAGTGCAAGGAAGTGTTAGTTGTAGTATTATTACTTATGACTATGAGTTGATTGTTGATTATGACATGGTTGTTAGTCTTGATAAAGACTAATTTCAAATTAACAAACATGATATCTTGATATTTGGAACATGTGAATGAAATGTGTGGGTAGTTGCATAGAAACATGCTTGGTATTAGTATGACAAGGTAACAATTGATTTTTTTATATAACTAACAAGTAGGTGATGTGACAATGCATGATGAGACTCAATTACAACAAGGAAAAGGGAAAAATAAAGGAATTAGGTAATAATTCCTCTGGCTATGTTTGGAAATGGAAACTCCAAAAAAATGAGTGTTTTGCATACAAGAAGTATTCCTAACCTTGGATTTGTCTGACACTATGTGGATATACTTTATATAAGTGAACATGTATTTGACAGGTATAACAACGTACTTCTAGTTATGGTTGGATTTATCCATGAATTGTAGTTCCTTAAGAGGTGTACTTGTTTGGTTGCAAGGCAGTGTGCTTGGCACAACAAGGTAAGCTAACTGGTATATTGTTATATTTATTTATGCATTGATAATTACATGTTTATGAGAGTATGATGCAAGGAATTGCAAGACAAAAGAGACTTCCATGAAATATTGAAGATGTGTCGGGTTGAGCTTTCCCTTGGAAGCATTGGGATCCGATGGGGTTAAGTTAGGGTGTTTGTTGCTAGCCTTGTGCTTTTGGTATTTTTTGATTTGTTCCACTTGATTTATAGTTTTGATTGCATCTAATGCGTCATCATGCCACTTTGTTTGTGGTGGCATATTGTAGTGGTTTTCATGGTTTATTCTTGTTTTTCCTTGTTCTTACCTTTTTTTCTTTGTGGTTCTTGGGCATTGATTGGGAAAGAGGGAAGTTAATGGAGTTTGGGAAGAGATGGATGAAACCAAACATGTAATGTAAGCCCTGGATGAAGCTCGATGCATGTATAAGGGTAGTTGAAGGGAAGGGTATCACATCTGGTTGGACATGTTGGGTCCGTTAATGTAAATGGATGATGGCATGATAGTCTTGAGAAAGGAAATAGAAAAGGTAAAGTAAATATAATTGAGGCATAAAATGACTTACCTATATTGGGAATTTTTGTTCTTGATGCTATGCATGTGTTTCACAGAAAAATGGATTTCTCTTAACCTTGACCTTATGCTACCTCGTAATTATGTTGTGATCATGATTGTGCTCATGTCTATAAATGTAGGTATGTATGTATGTGTTTCATGTATGATAGGTTCGTCATGGATCATGATGGTTTTAATTCTAATGTTTATATGTATATATGTATGTTTGTATGTTGTTTTCAAGAGGATCATGATTGTTTTTTACTAATTCTTCTATATATGTATGTATCTATTTATTTATGTCACTATATGACAGGGTTGTCAGGGATCATTCTTTTGGAGGAATGATTTCTTTTGTGGGTGAATGGCATGAAGAGGTTCCTGGCTATGATGAATCAATTAGGTAGAGTAACCCTAATAGATCTATAAGGTCAGTATCATGTGGATATGAATTGATATTATATGTTTCTACTATGACTATGTTTATGTTATGGATAGGTAATGCTCAGGGATACATCAACAGAATGAAAACAGTGTGATCTGTGGCATGCTAGGATAAGCATGGATGGTAGAGAGACACTTGAAACAAGGTTTCCTGATAGAGACAATGTGGTCTTTGGATGTGTGCTACTATTGATGTGCATATGTCGTATGGGTTGTACATGTTGCATCTGTGATGTTGTGCGCATGCGGCATTATGTATATATAGTGTGCATAAATGTTGTTTATGTAGTGGTATGTACATTGGTGTTGTGTGCATGTTGTATGTGCAGTGCTATGCACATATGGGGATGTGCACATGTTGGATATGTGGTATTTTGTACATACGGTTCTTTGTGCATGTTGCATAGGTGGTGATGTGTACATATGGCATGTCATGCATGTTGTGTATATGCTGCTATGTACACGTGGTGTTGTGTGTGATTGTACAAGTGGTGTTGTGTGCATATGGTTTCATGTACATGTTGTACATGCGGTACTATTGTACATGTGATATTGTTTGCATGTTATACATGTTATTTTGTGTACATGTGGTATTACGTATGTGTATTATGTAGTTTTGGTATCATGACATGTATTAGTTGTATTGTAATTTGTGTAGTACATGTATTATATTGTGTTGTACGTCATGTAGGTATGTGTATTGTGTGGTGTTGTACATTGGGTATAGATGTATGTGTTGTGTTGTGCATCGGTTATATGTGTATATTTCATGTTGTACATTGAGTGTAGGTGTATGTTTTGTAATCTACATTGTGTATGTGTACATGATTGAGGAAAAGAAAAGGCACTAGATGTGGGTGGGTGAGGCAACCGATCTAGTGTGATTATGGAACGAAAAAAGGATACAGGTAGAAGAAAAGGATTGATTAAAGGATAAGTATCAATATTTTATTCCATTTTTATTATACATTTGACCTATGATTCTGGTTTATGATGATTGCACGTGATTCATGATTTTCATCTGTGATGGTTGTGCTTCAAGCTAATTGGATGTGATATGTTTCTACATAATGATTTGATAAAATATGCTAGTTTGACTTTTGGTGAGAGGAAGTAAATAGGATTGCAAGTGTACCTTATTGACGAGCTACCAATGAGGTATGATGTGAATTTATTTCAATTTATTTTAAATCTAATTGAAGTTATGTTCTTGCTACAGGAAGAATGGAAATGCTTAGTTGGGTGGTTGAACCTGACCGCAAGGATTAGAAACAACAAAAAAAGGAATTTGAACAGGAAATAATATGTTGGTAAAGAATCTAGGAGTAAGGCCTCTGTGAGACACTAGTTTGAAATAATGTCCATTGATTTCCATGCACATGTTATGATCCGTATGATGGTTTTGAGGTAGGTATATGCCTTGGATGTTGACCTTCCAATGTGGGGAATCCTTTTCAAGGGATGGAATGCTCCGGATAGAATATGTCAGGGAACTTGGAATGTGAGTGACTACATAAAAGGGGGTGATCGAATTACTCGAGGGATTGTGTAGAAGATAAGGGAAGGTCAGGGATGGATATTTTTTGGCCATTAGCATTTCCGAATGGAATCGGATGCACATTAGGAATGTGTCTTGGAACAATGAGTTGGTAAATGTTCACGTAGAGGACAACATTGTAGGATTGTAGCACTAGACATTGAATGTAACTTTGTCTTTGGCAGTAGATTTTGGACTTCCTGGGAATGAGATTAAGCCTAGTACTACTTTTGAGGGTGGAGTTGTAAGCCTCTCAATTCCCTTGTTTATCATATGAGAATCATATCCTTTTATTTGTTGGTTGAGAAAATGTGCATATGTGTATAAGTGTATATTATTGTAATTACTGTATCGAGTTGAATTTATAAAGATCCATAGACAATATGTTTATTTTCTTGTTGAATAAGATATGCATGAGTATATGTGGTTGGTATTGTAAATATCGTAGTGATCTATGGTATAAATATCCAATAAATGGTATGTTTTTCATGTTTCAATAGTGGTCATTGCAAATACTACAATGAATTGTCTTATTAATCTCCATTAGCAGTCTGTTTTTCTTTTAAACAGTCTTTCCATTTGTAGGCGTCATGGAACAACGAGGATAGTGTTCCCCAAAGAGGGAGGGTTTTGTAACAACCCTCGTAAAAATTCCATGTAAAAAATATAAGACCAAGGTCATGGGACATGCATTCCAAGTTGAATGGTGGCAAAAACATCCTAGTGCCTATTCATTTTGGTTTATTATGGCTAAGTAAATTGGAAAAAACAATGGTAAAGGATTTGGAAAGGCATGAGGCATTAATTGGCATTTTATTTGTGAAAATAATGGAAAATGGGAGAAAAGGAAGGTAAAGAGTCATAGGTTTCATGTGAGGAAGAAAATGAAGGAAAATAATGGTAAGTGAAGAAAATAGAGGCATGATTAATAAAAATATTATGAGGATTTGTTCATATACTTTTTACCAATTTAGTTTTGGAGCTCTCTATTCTATCTCCCTCTCACTCTTGGACACTTAGAGTTTTCTTGGAGCTATATAACATTGGAACAAGAAGATAAAAGAAGGAAAATGGAAGCAAAGATCAAGAAAGGAACAACATAATCAAGAAACTACATTGGGATTATTTGCACATATCAATTTGGATGTATGATTTCCTTGCTAGATCTAGCATGCATGGTTATGCATGTCTATTATTGGTTCTATTTTTGTCATTGGCATGGACTTTTCCAGGTGTGATAGCGTTATTCAACCTAGGCTTGACATTTCTAAATAACCATGGTGTGATGTGTTCTCATGTTTTAGTTGAGCTAGATTATTGGATGGATTCGAAAGATAGTGAGGTGGATCTCTGAAATGAAATAACACATGGCCTAGTTATCTTTGAACTAGATTGAGGATTGTTGTAAATACACTAGCCTAGTAACCCCTAAAGTAGTCTATGGGTTACAGTAAATCCAAGTATTGTGTGCCTCAGGAGGCTTAGGAATCCTCGACCAATGAATCACGAGATATATGGTCAAGCCTAGAGGTCGCTGCTCTCCATCAGGCCTAGGAATCTTAAGATGCTATATACATTAAAACCTAAAGGGTGAAGTCTTGGTTAAGGCCTAGTGATACAGTGTGGATTGCTGTAAATCCTAGATACTATTGTCTAGATTATCGCCAAGTCATCCCTAAATCGGACTATGGATTGCGGAAAATCCTAGATACTAGGAGACAAGAAAATTCCTCACTGTGTAGGTGGAGAAATTTGGTGGAACTCATGCCTATTTATGGCCTAGTGATCCGATGGGGATTGTGGTAAAGCCTAGTATTGTATGTTTATTGTTTTGTCCTAGTGATCCAATGAGGATTGTAGTAAATCCTAGTTCTATTGATGAGGGTGAGGTGGTGTAGCCTCGGTAATTCCTAGTTGAGTTTGCTTATGAGTCCCACATTCAGGCTTGGAATATGGCATGGGGGTGATTGCCTGAAAGAATGTTTGGTTCAGGCAATCTATGGTCGTGTTGTAGGTGGAAGTCCCAAACCTAGTTGGTTTATTTATTCATTAATAAGAGTTCCTTCTCCTTGGTATTTCATGTGTAAATGTACTAGCTCATATGTGGTATTTATGGTTGTTGTATCATTGTTATTTCTTTTGGTTATATGCTAGTTATGATCAGCTTTTACGACAATTATGATGTATGGATCTTGTCATGTTTTGGTTGATAAATCAATGACCAATGAATATATGACCTAATAGATGATAATGTAGCTAATGTGATAAGGCAACAAGGCTTCCTTACGAATATCAAATAAGTATGAGACTCCTATGCTCAAATATGTTTTTATGACCTATAGATTACATGTACACAATGTGTTAGAAGAAATGTATGTCATGGTTAGGCTTGGTTCGGTCAATTTATTGACCAAGTTTTGTGTTAGAGGCTTTTTCATGGTGTCATTTATTTTCTTTGAAAGTTTCACCAAGTTTTGGGCAGTGGTATAGAGACTAGACCTTAAAAGTGACTTAAATATCACAGTCTCTCACACAAAACTAACTAAAAAAGACTACAACCTCTCCCTTACAATCATTGTGGGAGTTACTGGAGGGTTCCAGTCTCATGGAGGCCTTGTCAAGGGAGCGACTAGCGTTATAATTCATTGATAGGCTAGGTTAACTCAAGGGTTGGGAACCTCGAGTGGTGGATTAGCTCCTGGGTGTTCTTTAGCACCCGAGGGAGGTATATAAAGTGTTTTTTTGTTAGTTTGACTTCCTTAAATGCACTTAGGGAGTTGAAAAATATCATAGTAACTCTTTGTCACATTTTTACCACTATGGACCTATTAACTTGGGTAAATGTGGGAGCGTGTTACAGAGTCATAGTATATATATGCATGATCTAAACCTTATAGGTTAGTGGGTAGGTCTAGGTGCTACTCACAACTCATTGTGCTAGAAATTAGGGTGTTTACTCCCTTTGTCTAGCAATTGGTATTAATTTTAGTTTTGGGGTAGGGTTTGAGGAGATAGATCTAATTTCTTTGGGTTATAATATTTTTCTTCAGTCCTATGTTAGGGGATGGGGAGGCTCAACAACCATTATGTGTCCTTTGTTCCTTGGTTTCCGTCAATTGGTAATTGTTGGAAACATTGAGAACTGCTCAAGGGGGGGAGGTGAATCAATAGTGTGACTTTTTTACAATTTTTTCCTTTTATTTACTTTACTGAATTAGACATTTGTTAGCATTTCATAAGCATGTAAATGATAAACATGTAAACATATAAGAAACATGTACTAAAACGAAACCATTAAATCACAACCATAAAAACCCTCATCACACATGAGACACAATATATCTAGTGGAAATCCTTTTGGGAGAAAAACCACCCTTACTGGTTTATATCACTACCAACACAACCAACTCAATGTCAACACAACCATATGCAACAAAACCAATCACTGATAATGATTTCATCAATGAATAAGTTAGATCATCATAGGGTTGACATCAATGCCATCATAAGCTAGTTGGCATCATGGAACTAATGACAACACCATCTAGCTACAACCATGAACACCATAATGGCAACAATCTCCCCCTTTGGAATTGATGAAAACCACACACAACCTCTAAATCAATCTCCTATATCACTCCCCCTAAGAAATCAATGGAAAATGGTCAACTTCATCTAATAAGGTAGAAAAAATTGAAGCACAAACACTATGGAAACTAATATCTACATGGCTGAGAAATAATGCTTTTCAACCAGCATCCATGTCTCTCCACATCAGTAGCAAGCAACAAATACACCAATCATTATTTGGAGGAAACATTGCCCAAACTTGTGATAGCTATAATATTCTACTTTATGCATGAAAGGAATGAAGGGACTTGGGCTCCTTTGATATTTTATAGATAGGTTGTGCTCCTCTATTCGAGAAAATGATTTTCTAAATGTAGTTCCTCCTTGAGTTTTTCTTCTTATCTATTTTTGGTTCTACTGATGGATCTGTTGTTGGTTTATTTTGTTGCTACTCTTGTTGTTGATATTTTCTTCTACCTGTTATTTTTGTTCCACTTTGGTATTTTTACTTCCATGTGATCTAGACTCACCCTTTTTAAATCCAACACCATATTTATCCAATCATGATGTATGGATCTCAATTAAATTAGCTAAGGCCACAAAACCCTTTTCCATCTTCGGCTTCTTTCTCAAGGACATTGCTTTAGCTTCTAATTTGTCACACTAATATTCCTTCTCTTTGAACCTCTTCCTCATTCTTTCCTCAACTCTTTTGGATTATGATAACTTAATGTTTAAGACTATAATCTCTTCCTTGATCTTTTCCTCCATATTATCAGAGATCTGATATAGTTGTTTTTTATCCTTACATGCATTTTTTAGTCTAGAAACCTTAGCTCTATGAACCTTAATATCATTCTCATATTCACTAGGCACTTTAGCATGATCAAAATTTGAATCATCAAAATTATACATAAATAAAAAATAATTAATATTTATAAATTTGGATCCAATATTTTTCGGTTTCTTCTGATCATCAACTAAATCATTTTCACTGGGAGGATGAGACCCTTATGGTTAAGCTTCTTGTTTTTGGAGGCCCTTCTTCTTGCTCGTTTTCTTATTCTTCTTCTTATTGCTCTTTCTCTAATTTTATTTATTGGAGCAGGTACCATATCCAAATATGGACTATGTATTGTCCTACATTTCTTTAGCATATTTGAAACCTACTAGCTTCTTAAAATCATCATCAAGAATAATCTTTTAGATTATGCATCTAGCTTGAGCATCCTGCTGCAAAACTTTAGGTTCAATTGGATCCTTGTTTCATCCTTCACATATTAGTGTCCAAAAGTTAGATTTGTGTAACAACCTCCTCTCATTTCTACCCAAGTAACTGGCCAACTTGAGTAAACATATGAAACTAGGCTACTATGATGGGATTCCACCTCCTATGTGACCTTAAGGAAGTGGAATTGACGGAAACATAACATACAAATCTTCCACACTAGCATGAGCACTACCAAGAACCATCCCAACCATTCCGGAAACGAACCCCTAGGTCTCATTGAGATTTGAGACCAATTAACCCCTAAACTCTCCCATGATATGGGAATGCATCCATCCAAAGAGATTTGGTTTCTACCACATCATGGCATGCTAGTCTCCAAGGACTATTTTACTCATTTTTGTTCCAGCGTCCCTGAGATTTGATCCACTTTTTCAAGCCCAGATCCCACGTCACTACCTAGAATTAAATGACACCTTCAGAACATAAAGATAACAAGCTAATGATGATACAAATAAAATTACTTGAACAAGGGCTTGATTGGACCCCCACTAGCCATGAAAGGAATTTCATTAAATGTATCACAAATATGTAATCTACAGGTGTAAACAAAAGATTTAAGCATGCAGGTCTCATACTTATATGAGAATCACTAAGAGGCATTTTTCCCTTATATCATTAGTTGCATTATCATTTATTAGGTCATATATACGTTGTTCATTCATTTACAGATCAAAACATGAGGAAATCCACACATCATCACTATCATAATACATGCTTATAACCAACATAATAACAATATAAATATCAAGGACACATCAACCATAAAATCCACATATAGATCAATACATTTATACATAATATATCAAGGATAGAACCTCTTAGTAATGAATGCAAAATCCAACCTAGGATGGGACTATCATGTTCCACCCAACCATATAATGGTTGAGCCAAATCTATCTTCACCCATTCACCACCATGCCATATTCCAAGCATGAATGTGGGACTCAAACCAAAATAACCAACCAGGGCATCCCAAGGCAAACTACTCACCCTCATCAATAGAAACCAGGCTTTACCATAATCCATCCCGGATAACTAGACCCATACAATAAACATGTAATAACAAGATTTACCATGATATCCACAAGATCACAAGCCCAAATAAGCTTGGATGCCACCAGATTTTTCCAAATACACCGTGAGGAATTTTACTGTATCCTAGTCTCTCAGGTTTAACCACAATCCACACTGGATCACTAGGCCCTAAATCTAGACTCACTCTCCAACCTTTACCATATATCGTATCCCAAGATTACTAGGCCTGATGGAGAGCACCCATATCTAGGCTTTACCATATATTGCATCCTGAGATTACTAGGCCTGATGGAGAGCACCCATATCTAGGCTTGACCATATATCTCACCATTCAATGGTCGAGGATTCTTAGGCCCACCAGGGCAACACAATATTTGGCTTTATCATAGCCGATACTATGCCATGTGTTCTATCATTCATAGATCCACCTAACTCAACTTTGAATCCATCCTATAATCCATCTCAACCAAAACATGAGAACCCCATCACAACATAGCTACCCATAAATGCCAAGGCTAAGCTCAAAACATTATCACACCTGGAAAAACCCATACCATAATGGCTAAAGAACCACATGAAATACCATGCATGCCAAATATAGCAAGGAAAACACACATGTAAATAGATACCTCCAAGGAATCCTCTTCTAGATCCTTGATCCTACTCTTCCTTTCTTGCTCCTTCCTTCCTCTTTCATTCTTTTCCTTTCGAAATCTAATGCCAAAGTGCTCCAAGAAAACTCTAAGTGTCCAAGAGTGAGAGAGAGATCCAAAATTGAACTGAAAAAGGTCACAAACTGATCCTTAGAAGCCTTTTTATCAATTAGGCCTATATTTTCTTCATTTTCCACTATTTTCCTTCAATTTCCTCCTCAGATGCAACCTGTCAACTTCCACCTTCCTTTTCTCCTAATTTCCATTATTTTCATAAATAAATGTGCCAAAAATTCCATTTTTCCTTTCCAAAGCCTTTTCCATTACCTTTGTCAATTTCCTTAGCCATAACAAACAAATAAACACCCACACTAGGATGTCTCACCCAAAATTTAGCTTGGAATAAGTGTCCCATCAACTGTGGTTATTATTTTTGCTTTAATTAACTATTATTACATGGATTTTTCATCAAGGGTATTACAAATTTCTCTGCTTTGCGAGACACTATCCTCAGTGTTCAACAACACCTATACCTCAACAAAATTGTTGTAAAGAAAAAATACTTCCCCTAGAGATTTATAACTAGCTCAATGCAATATTAACAATGATAACTCTGCTAAAAAGAAAACCAAGATGACAACATAAAAAACATAACATCATAATGGCATGACACCCATACCACTTTTAGGAGCTTTATAGAATACCTCATGGAAGTATTTACATACATATGCATATGTACATATACCAAACATCATCGAAACATATACTAAATACATATACCAAAACGACTCTACCTTAACCATCAAACAATGAAGGATACATAGCTGCCATCTGATCCTCCATCTGCCATGTAGCTTTATTGGGTCCAAAGTGCTTCCATTTCACTTTAACTTTCTCGATTACTTAGTTTTGGATCATGAACACCTTTTTCTACTGTTGGGTTGTGTTATATATTTTCCACTACTAACCCATATAGCTAACTGGGGGGTTAGAAGGGGGGTGGATCCCCCCCTTCATTGTACCAATTGCATAGTGGGGGGAGTCACAGGGGGTTTGAGGGGTGCAGGTAACCCCACTCTATGGGGTCTGGGGTAGCACCCCAAAACTTTTTGGCTTTGGAGCCTATGTTGGGTTGGCATGACCTACCTATGGTTTTGTGCATGTTTTTCGCACATGGTTTTGGATGCGATGGTTTTCAGTCCATGGTTTTGGACACGATGGTTTTCGATCCATGGTATTGGATGCTTTGGCATGTATAAATATGTATTGTAACATTGAAAGGAACATAATGGAAATTCAAGCTGGTAGTCCCAGTTTTGGGATCTAGGGGAAAATCTTTATGTAGATGTGCTTTATGTGTTATGCTCTCGCATTGTTTATTTTCTGTGTTCTAGAATTCGTATGCAGGTAATTTTTGTACAAGGTTAAAAGCTACATATACAATATACAGTGAGGCTCCAACTACAATTATCCATCTTATTCTACCTACAATACAGACCAATCAACCACATGAACAACATCTTTAACATACTTCTTAAGAAATGACACATGGAAAACATCATGGACTTTCACTTTCAAAGGAAATGCAAGTCGATAGGCTACTGGCCCAAGCCTCTCAATAATCCTGAAAGGTCCACAGAACCAAGGCGAGATCTTGGCACTTGATCCAATCCGCAAGGAGATCTTCTTTGGTTTGATGCATAAGTACCCCTATTCCCTAACTTGGAACTTCGTGAACAACCTGTTCCAATCTGCATAGCTCTTTTTTCTATCTTGTGCTGCTTTCAAATTCTTATTGATTACTTGAATTCCTTGTTCCATGTATGCTAGTATGCCTGGTTCAATTAACACCCTATTATCTAGATCACTCCAACTGATGGGAGTATTATAATTTTTCCCATATAATGTGTCAAACAAACTCATATTCAAAGATTTATGATACCCATTGTTGTAAGAAAAGTCTACAAGTTGAAGATACTCTTCAGACTTCTCTTGTTGATGCATCGCATACATCCTCAAAATGTCCTCCAATATCTTGTTGAATCTATCTAACCGTCCATTTGTCTACAGATGATAAGTTGTAATGAAGGCCAACTTTGTGCCCAAATGTAAAAATAACTCTTCCCAAAACTTGGGAGTGAAATTTCATCCCTATCTTACATAATCGTCTTTGGAACTCCACGCAATATAACCACATCTCTAATGAACACCTATGCTACATTTCTAGCTAAGAATGTAGACTTTAGTAGAATGAAGTGCACTATCTTTATCAACCTGTCCGTAAGAACCATGCTGGAATCATGATGTCTCACTGTCCTCGGAAATCCTATGATAAAGTCCATGGAAATGACCTCCCATTTCCACTCTGGAATCAAAATCATCTATAGTAGCCGACCTAGATGCTTACACTCTACATTTACCTACTGATAATCAAAACACCTAGGCACAAATTCTACTACATCCTTCTTCACATTTGGCCAATAATAAAATTTCTTCGCTATGGCCAATGTCTTCTGATAACTTGGGTGAACTGCATATGGTTTCGCATGAAAATACATCAAGATCACCTTCTTGAGATCATTATTATCTAGCACGTATCCATTGTGAGACAATACTCCACACCCTGTGCACCTGCACCTATACCTATACCACTACCGGTACCTATACATGTATCACTACCTATACCTATACCTGTACCTGTACTACTACATGTACTTGTACCTATACTCTGCTGCAGTCTCTACACAATCTCCATATACATGAAATCATGCAAACCTACCTGCAAGATCCTATATTGTATATCTGTCTCATAGGAACTCATAACGCTTATGTGATTTACCTATAATTGTCTGCTAAGAGCATCTACGACCCTATTCTCCTTTCCTTGGATGTACCTATTCTCAAATTCAAACTCACTAATCGTGGCCAACCATCAAGCGTGCGTGGAATTTAGATTCAACTGGTCAAACAAGTATCTCAACCCACTGTGATCACTCATCAGTACAAAACTCCTACCAAGAAGATAGTGCTTCCACATCTTCAATGAATGTATGATCATTTCTATCTCAAGATCATGTGTTGGGTAGTTCTGCTCATATTAATTCAACTTTTGTGACTCACAGCACACTACCTATCCTTCATGGATAAGGACTCCACCAAATTCTCTCTTGCAATTATTTTCACATACTACAAATTCGTTGTCTAGATCTGCAATCTTTAACATTGGTGCATGTGTCAACATGTGCTTAATATTCTCAAAACTAGCCTCACACTCCTTTGTCCATTCAAACTTCTTACGTTTCCTCTGCAACAATGTAATAGGATAAGAAAGCTATGAGAAGTTCCTAATGAACCTCCTATAATAACCTACCAATTCCATGATGGATTTAACCTACTCTACATTCCTCAGAGCTTCCCACTCCATGATAGCTCTTATCTTCACTGGATGAACTTCTATGCCCTCCATGGAGACAGCATGTCGCAAGTAATGTACCTCAGTCTAAAGTAAACTACACTTGTTGAGCTTAGCATACAAATGATTCTCTCTAAACAACCTCAACACTGCTACCAAATTCTTGACATGTTCTTCCAGCCTTGGATGGGACTACCACATTCCACCCGACCATAGAATGGTTGAGCCAAATATCTCTTCATCCATTCATCTGTCTACCATATTCCAAGCATGAATGTGGTACTCAAACCAAAATAACCAACCAAGGCATATCAAGGCTAAACCACCTCACCCTCATCAATAGAAACTAGGCTTTACCATAATCCATCCTGGATCACTAAGCCAACAAAATAAACATGTAATAACAAGCTTTCCCATGATATCCATTAGATCATTAGGCCAAGCAAGCATGGATGCCACATGATTTGTCCACCTGCACCGTGAGGAATTTTCTTGTATCCTAGTCTCTCAGACTTTACCCCAATCCACATTAGATCACTGGGCCCTAAACTGATACCCACTCTCCAAGCTCTACCAGATATCCCATCCCTAGATTACTATGCCTAATGGAGAGAACCAAACTTTAGGCCATATTGTATATCCCGCCATTAGCTGGTCGAGGTTTCCTATGCCCGCCAAGGAAACACAAAATTCATCTTTACTACACCCACAATACAATTCAGAGGTTACTAGGCCATGTGTTCTATCATTTGGAGATCCACCTCACTCATCTTTGAATCCGTCTGGCAATCCAACTCAACCAAAACATGAGAACCCCATCACACCATGGCTAGGTTAAAAAAATTGTCACACCTCGCAAAACCTATGACATAACAAGAAAATAACCACATGAAATACCATGCATGCCAAATATAACAAGGAAAACACACATGCAAATCAATACTGGCAAGGAATCCTTTTATAGTTGCTTGATCCTGCTCTTCCTTGCTTGATCCTTCCTTCCTCTTGCCTTCTTTGCCTTTCTTGATCCAATGCCAAAGTGCTCTAAGAAAACTAGGTGTGTCCAAGAGTGACAGAGAGAGACAAAATAGTGAGAGAGCTCCAAAACTGAACTGACAAAAGGTTACAAACTGATCCTCAGAAGCCTTATTATCAATTAGGCCTCTATTTTCTTCATTTTTCATTATTTTCCTTCAATTTCCTCCTCACATGCAACATGTGACGTTTCACCTTCCTTTCCTCCTAATTTTCATTATTTTCATAAATAAATGTGCCAAAAATGCCACTTTTCCTTTCCAAAGCCTTTTCCATTTCTTTTTCAAATTTCCTTAGCCATAATAAACCAATGAACACCCACACTAGGATGTCCTACCCAACATTCAGCTTGGAATAAGTGTCCCATCAATTTTCGTTATTATATTTTCGCTTATTAACTTTTATTACATGGAATTTTCACCAGGTTTGTTACAATGTGCTAGACAATAACTGATATTTAACATTATTATTCCATACCCTGAAATTTCCTGCAGTGAGGACAACCACTTCATAAGTTATTTTAAAAAACATTTCAAATTTTTTTCCAATAAAGCCCAAGCCTAATCTCCAGTGATGAAAATGCAAACAAGAGCACCGCTTTGATACTAATTTTTGGAAACCTTGAGCACTACTGGAGGGGTTGAATCATAAGTGTGACTTGTTCACAAAATTTCCCTTTTATTTACTTTATTGAATCACACACTTGTTAGCATATCATAAGCATGTAAATGATAAACATGTAAACATATAAGCAACACATACTAAAAGAAAACCATTAAATCACAAATAGAAAATCCATCATCACACATGAGACACATGATATATGGTGGAGACCCTTCTGTTAGAAAAGCCACCCTTTACACAGTTGTAATGCTCTAAATATATATTATGTCAAACAATTGGTCTTTTACATAGATAGATGACTCCCATGAACCAGGAAAATCTACCTTATATACTATCAGTTAACCCCCTTCATCTAGGAGACCCATTCCCAATGATCAAATCAGAAAACTATGTTCTCACATGGATATACAGATGACCATCTACTGAAAGACACCATGAATAGTGATCCTAACCCAACTACAATTGGATGGAGAAACTCTTCCTTTCGCTGATTCTATAGAATCACTACTCCACTCTCATGAATTCACCGCTCCTCTACACTATGCATACCTTGTTTCATATTTTTTCAGATTGGATTCAAATGCACTCTATTCAACTACACTTAGCTCTGCAATAATAAAACTAGCAACAAAACTCTACAAATTATATAAAAAACACCACAAAGAATGCTCTCTACACTAGCAAATAGTGGCAACAAAACAACATCAATCTCCAATTATAGAACCAACCAACAACATCTATAAACTCCTACCACAAATTGAATCCTCATTGTATAATCTAACCAACTGTTATACAGGAATAGTGTCCACATGGATGATGCTATTCCAACTAAGATGGGTGGCTATCTTAGAAACAAAAAATCAAAGTCTACTATTGATTCCTTTTATGAAAATAGATGAGAGGAGAACCAAGAGGGCCAACCTGAGTCTTGCGCTCGATTCCCTCTCCTTCTTGATAGAGTTTTTCCGCTCGCTCTTTGTCTGCTCAGCTTCAAGAGGACCTGTAGAATCACAACAACATACTACTATGCAAGAAACTAGGATCTAAATTCATAAATAATGCAGGATCAGATGTACATTAACCATATACAACCAGATATAAACAAATACACAAGAATATGGAAGGAAACAAGAATAGATTTATTCAGATAAAAAGTAGCAAGAGGATTACAACCATGAGCAGCTCTGACCCAACATCATCCTCCAGATAGGAAGCCCTTCTTCACCTCAAGCAAATCAAAATCACCCAACACTGTGAATGTACACCATAATACCAACAACACTTCTCTATAAGATACAAAATTCCATCTTCCGGATCTCTGTGATGAGGGATCCATATATAAATGATTACGGAGAGGTGAGTCATCTTTTGGGATAGTGATTAGTGTCCTCTCTCTGATAGTTCTTGCTTCGACTTGGAGAATGATGATCTCTTACTCATCCCTGGTCGAAAATGGAGTGGCAAGTGTCAGAGGGGAAGCTTCTGGAAGATTCCATGATCTTCCACCTCGCATTTTGTCTCTGCCATTTTTCCATTCCTGACCATCGCACCCTACAGAGGAGAAAAACAGTATGCATCGCACCCTGTACATTGGGAAGGTGATATGCATCACACCCTTTGCATTGAGCTTTCAATATGGTCCAGTTTTGACCATTTATGAGTAGTTTTCAATGGAGAACTTCTGGGAGATGATGTAATCAGTTGACCTTGTTCCTTTAGGCAGTGAAACAACACTTTTAGGGACTTAAGAGCCCTTAGTTTATGGACATTTGTGATTGGGGTTGAAGTGCCCAAAAATTTCTATAACAGTTTCCCCGTAAAGCATGAGGTCGTTAATCTTTTTTGATGTCCGGTGAAATGCTTTACTATGAGGATCTGAAGTTTTTCCAAGCTGGGAGGCAACCTGTAATAAGATACAATACAATACATTATTTGAAAACATTTTTTCATGATCTAGCTGAGGCGGGCATTCCCATGCTCAGCTTTATAAACTCATTTTCATGTGCATAGGACAGACGATCGTCTGTGTGACAGACTGATGATATGGACACATCATCCTTTGATTTGGATGATCATCTATTCGGCAATGATGTACACTAGATG
>APFE031081735.1:139876-252998 GCA_000404065.3 Pinus taeda | reverse complement strand
GCTTAGAAAGGAATCAAATCGCCTCCTCTCCGTACAAATTGGCCAGGTAGGGTCGACATCCCACTATTTCATCCATTTGTGTGTTATGTGATGGTGGTAGATGGTTCAAAATGTTCGAAACAAAACATCCAAAACCTAACTCTACAAATCCTCAACCCAACTGCTGTTAAGGGTTGCACATTCATTGTTTTGTTACCAAGGCTCCCCCTCCATCACATTATTCCCTTTTTCCATCATTCCCGTCTCCCATATACCATTTCCCCTTGAATGTTATTGTTCCCTATCCCCTAAACTTACTAAACCCCTATCCCCAATTCCCTTCCACCCATTGCCAAATGCACAAAGCCCAAACCCTAACTTATTTAAACCTCCCAAACCCTCCTACATTTCCTTAAACAAAATGTATCCTAATATCCCCTAATCCCTTCATATTTTCCCCTTCCTAACAGTCCCTTGTTGCATTTTTCCCCTTGGTAGGCAGTTTTCAATCATATCACAACAGCAGTCCAACATAGTTTTGTGACCAACATTCACTTCTCCAAGACAATTTTCATAGCATCAATCATGTCATCTTATCATTCATCAAACTATGAGGTGGAAACCCAAAGCGACTCACCCACGGAAGAAAATGCACCACGGAGGCCTCATAGAAGTGGAAAAACATCCGTGAAGACCGGCAGACTGCCCAAAGAAGCCTAAATGAGATGACACCCATTCAGCAGGAGATAGAGGCTGATCGAGAGTCTATGCTCATAGATGTTAAAAATCATCTGGAGAAATTGTTGGCAAAGGCCAATAGAGACAAAGACATGCTTCGTCATATGAAAAATCATTATTGGGCTCGTATTGCATGTCTGCAAAGCAAAAATGAAGATCCTAAAGAGGCGATTGAGAAAGGCACTAAAACGGCGGAAAACGCCCGATCCACTCCAAATTTTGGCCGAGGGTTCATTGGTGGGGAACAATACATGATAAAGGGTCTTCACTCCGAATTTGAGCAAATTCGGAGAAAATTTTGTCGTTTTGAAATTTTTGGCTTGCAAAACAGGTTTTTGGGCTCAACGTGTAGCGTGCCACACGCGACCAACAAGATTGGGAGGTCCAAATCACAAATGGCTTGTAGTTTTGGATTTTTCATGATGAATTATACATGCTCAGCTATTTCCAAAGAATTTCATCAAATTCTGGGTGACCAAAAGGCTCAAAAACACCATGAAAATCACCTTTCTGCCACCTTTTGCACCAGTAGGAAGTACCTCCGAGAGAATGCACATTTGGAGGGGCAAATTGACACCCAATTGGAAAATTCCACTTGGGGTGGAAATTCGACATCCAGGGCTTTCCAACAAGCCAACCTGAGCTCAATTTGGATGCCGGGAAGTGCCCCAAAAACAGGTGGAAAGGCGCGCGGCGCATAGGGCTCAGGCGCGCGACGCACAGGGTTTTTTGGCACAATTTTCACCTTCCAGCTCAGAATTTCGGCCAGTTATGATTAGTTTCACCTCTTGATGTGATTTTTGACCCAGATTGATGTAATTTGATATGTATGATGTAATTTTGGCACATTTTTACTTATTCTAGAATATTCATTCACTAAAAGGTGAAAACGTAATGAATGAATTAGTTTCCTAGCTTATAGAGGCAAGTTGGTTTGACTGCCTAGATTGTAGTGCTTAGTTTAGAATTGGTTGAAACAGCTCCTAGGATGATGAGCTCGACCCCTAGAGGCAAGGGAATGTGTTGGATTGCCTATATTATGTATTTTCTTAGTCATTTTCAGGGTTGGACTCTTGGGAATAGCTTGACACTCTATTGTACATATTTTATCTGCAATTTTGGCAAAGGAAGAGGGTTTTGCAACACTATTTGGGATTCATGTGGCTTTATGTGTTGATGGTGTGTTTCTCTCAGTACTTGTAAGTTGTGTATGTGTACCATTTTCCTTATTTAATCTTCTGTAATTAAACAAATGAAGTGTTAAGGTAGAATCCATGAACTCGCTATGCTCTGCCTTTAAATTTGTTTAATTTTCTATGTTTTCTTTAGTTTAAGGAGAATCCTTGAGACTTCCTTGCTCTCCTTAGCTCCTCAGCAGTCTGATCTAGCCATCTCATTTGCTTTAAGGCATCAAAACAATCGCCTATCTTGCCCCAAGTAGACCTCTACAAAAGTTGTGCCTCATCCCCGCACCCAAATTTGTCTTTCCCTTGAATTCAAAAAAACCTTTAAAAATCAATTCTAAACTCTTTGTACTTAATACCTAGCCTAAAATTGGTCATCAATTCAGTCATCTCAACCTTGTTGATTATCTTTTGCCGAGATTGACCCAGAGAGAGCCCTCTCCTGTCCTCGTAGGGCTAGCTACGAGGATGAGTGTGGTTTGATGTGGCCTTGAGTCTCACCTTATTTCAGCCTAAGGTAGATTTGAGTGCTAACAGACTCCATTTTCTCAACCTGAAGATCAACGGGAGAATTTGTGATGTTATTACGATTAAAACAATTTTTTAGATGCTTGGACACAACTTGTTTTTTCGATTTTAAAGAGTCGAGAACAAACAAAAGATGACTCTAGTCGCCTTCAATTTTTATTGAGCTTGAACTGACAAGCGCTCAAAGGAAATTTTCCTTTAAGGAGTCTAAAAAGGAGAAAAATGGAATTATCTGGAGATCTAGGAAGAGAGGATTACCAAACCAATCGTAAAACTGCAGAATACTTTTTATGGTACGGTAGTCAATCTTCCCGAATGCTGTGTTCGGTGCATTACGATCGATAGGGCGGCAGACACGGCTTCCTAACGATAAAAGATGTAGCCTATTGTGGTCTCCCAATCTATACACGACGGTACATGGGAGCACAAGTCCGTACTGGAACTTGTCCTCTCAGAGTGGAGGAATCACCCAACCAGCACTGAAAACAACAGTTACCAGGCTTTACGACGCCGGAATACGTCTCTAGCCTAGTCCTCTAGATGTTGTGTTAAGCTCCAAAGCATTGTTAGATTCATTGAGATTTATTTTAAGTTGATCTTGCTTAGCAGTTTTCCTTTCAGGCTCACCACGTGATGTATGTATAATTCCTTAATGCAGTATAAGATGATAAACATACGTTTTATCTTCTTTCAGCAATGAAAATCATAGCTACTAAAGGGAAGAAATTCAAGCATCTTTACTTCACAGAGCATAGAGAACACGCCAATATGCACAGTCCTAAATCAAGCCAAGCATTCAAAATGCAAGTGCACATGCATGTATTTGTTTCTCATCTCTCTTAATGTGTAAATGACGCTAAGAAAGCTATGTGCAAAACTGAATTACTTTTAAAGCGACTATACTCAACAAAATTCTTTTTCAAAACGAAGTGAAAGCGAGAGAGACACTTTGCGATTTTGAAATGGAAATTGCTTTTCGACACTCTAAAACTAGTAATTCAAATATTATGCCATAGTAACTATATAATCAACTATCTAAAACAATGGGATTTCTTTCTAAAACTGAAACGATAGCTACGACACTTTCAGATCTAGGGACGACAATTCAACTATGTTAATTTTTGCAAAAGAGAACTAAAACGATGCACAATACATGAAAAACGTTTATAGTTCTTTACACTAAGGAGGCGGAATAATGCAAGAGAAGGGGGTATTCACAGAAGTACACTGATTACAAACAGCAAAAACTCTTGAATAAGACTTAAAATAGTGAGAAAAATCCACAGTCGGAGGGCAAAAACAATCCTCCCTGACCATCGCACCTATTACACAGTGAACTCAGTATGCAGTGCACCTACTCCATTCGGGAAGTGCGATGCATACAGGCTGCCTTGAAGGCAAGGTGCGATGGTTACAGTGCGAGAATATGAACGAGATTTCACTCACAGTTTACAATTTAGTTCAGGTGTTTAAGCTTAGTAAGTACAGATTAATGTATGTAAAAACACAAGGGTGATCTAAGAGTTTACTAAATCCACCACTCAGGGAAATTAGATTGCTTGCAAATCTATTGTTTAATTTATAAACAAAACCTGGAGATTGACTGAAGCAACATTGATCTACTTTGCATTTGTATGACAAATGTAGTTCGAAGGATAGCTGGCTTGACTTCAGGCTCCATCTGTATGTTTATAAAAGAAACAAGGATAGATAGGCTAACAAGTAATCTAGTCTCTCCCCAGTGGAGTCGCCATTTTGTTATATGGAAATAGTTTCCACACATATGCTGCTATTCCCACTAACATGGGTGGCTATCTTAGAAACAAAAAATCAAAGTCTACTATTGATTCCTTTTATGAAAATAGATGAGAGGAAAACCAAGAGGGCCAACCTACATCTTGCGCTCGATTCCCTCTCCTTCTTGATAGAGTTTTGCCGCTCTCTCTTTGTCTGCTTAGCTTCAAAAGGACCTGTAGAATCACAACAACATACTACTATGCAGGAAACTAGGATCTAAATTCATAAATAATGCAGGATCAGATGTGCATTAACCATATACAAGCAGATATAAACAAATACACAAGAATATGGAAGGAAACAAGAATAGCTTTATTTAGAAAAAAAGTAGCAAACAACCATGAGCAACTCTGACCCAACATCATCCTCCAGCTAAGAAGCCCTTCTTCAACTCAAGCAAAGCAAAATCACCCAACACTATGAATTGACACTAGAATACCAACAACACTTCTCTATAAGTTACAAAATACCAGCCTCCGGATCTCTGTGATGAGGAATCCATATATAGAATATATAGATGATTATAGAGAGGTGAGTCATCTTTTGGGATCTTGATTAGTGTCTTCTCTCTGATAGTTCCTGCTTCCACTTGGAGAATGATGATCTCTTACTCATCCCTGGTCGAAAATGGAGGGGCAAGTGTCAGAGGGGAAGCTTCTGGAAGATTCCATGATCTTCCACCTCGCATTTTTGTCCCTGCCATTTGTCCATTCCCGACCATCGCACCCTATAGAGGAGAAAAACAGTATGCATCACACCTTGTACATTGGGAAGGTGATATGCATCGCACCCTCTACATGGAGCTTTCAATATGGTCCAATTTTGACCATTTATGAGCATTTTTCAGTGGAGAACTTCTGGGAGATGATGTAATCAGTTGACCTTGTTCCTTTAGGAAGTGAAGCAAAACTTTTGGGGACTTAAGAGCCCTTAGTTTATGGACATTTTTTATTGGGGTTGAAGTGCCCAAAAATGTCTATAACAATTGCCCCCTAAAGCATGAGGTCGTTAATATTTTTTGATGTCGGGTGAAATGATTTACTATGGGGATCTGAAGTTTTTCTAACCTGGGAGGCGACCTGTAATAAGATACAATACAATACATTATTTGACAACATTTTTTCATGATCTAGCTGAAGCGGGCATTCCCATGCTCAACTTTATAAACTCATTTTCATGTACATAGGACAGACAATTGTCTGTGTGACAGACTGATGATATGGACACATCATCCTTTGATTTGGATGATTATTTGTTTGCCAATGATGTACACTTGATGCTTTTATATTCCTGAATATATCATAGCCCGGATGGATGAAACTATATCCGGGGTCTTCAAAACTCGTTCAATCTTCACTCAGATTACAAGTCGATCCATGTGAAAATTGTTTTGGAGTCGAACATGGAAAGACATCACCTGATTACCAGCCAATGATGTAAGTTGTTAACAGGCGCGAGAGGAATCACCAATAATGACAATGACCCTCAAGGTACTACAGTACAATTCACGTGGTGTGGAAAGGGACTTGGCGTCGAACACCACGTAAAATCTCTCGGCCGAAGGTCATTGATGTAAACTTGTCGCCGAAGGTGAGAAACTTGCCATTGAGGCATGCAAGCTTCAAAGTACTGAAAGGGTTGTTCCTAAGTCAACTTCTTGGATAATGAGCTGAAGTCGACAAGAAGCGACCCATCGCAGGAGGGCATTAATGAATCCCATATCAATGGCATAGAACGAAGCAAATGATTTTGGAGGTGAAAACAATCTGACGATACAGGGTTCAGGGTGGTGGTCGTGAAGGAATGGAGCATGAATGTATTGCAGTGGGTGAGACACAGGCGAATTGTCTGAATGACTTCTCTTGAACATATCAGTGACACTGACAATGGATTGGTAGTGTCAACCCCAAAGATGGATGCTGTGATGGACCAATGGTGATGACCAGTGAATGGAACAACCCAACCCGGCATGGATGTGGAAGGAATGTGTCATGTTCAAGAGTGACTTGCTACCAATAAAGCTTTTTCAAGTTTTATTCTTAATTTTGCCCAGTCATTGCTGACCAGTACCTGTTTATTTTTTTCAAGCTTGAGGAGGATAACATATGCTTTTTCTATAATCTACCCTTCGAGTGAACCTGTCGCTATATTTTAACAAGCCTAGCGACAGTGAAACTCGTTCTCATCCATTTGGACGAGTTTGTCACTATTCGGTTTTAATGAGTTTAACGACAAAGATAACTCGGTCCCTTTCAATTTTAGAGAGTCTGGAAGGAATGGAAAGGAGACTCCAATGATTCTTTTTCGTCATGTGATCCCTTAAGTCCGAAAAAGCGTAAAATAATACAACAGGGATGAGTTTTTGATAGTTTTAATGAGCCTAACAAGACAAACGCTCGATCTTTTTGTGTACTAATCCCTCAGGTCCAAAAAGATTAAAATCTAGAGGAGTGATAGCACTTCCGATGACTTTAACGAGCTGGAGAGGCCAATCGCTCGGAAATCTTTTCATATTTTATGAGTCAGTTGAAAAGAGCTTAAAGGAGACTCGTTTTCGAGGAATGAGTGATGGTTTTGGGTAGCAGCTGATTCTAGTTAAGGTTTCAAATTCTCCAATCACGATAGTGTCACAAGGATCGCTAATAGAATCACTCTTCGCAGATGTTCCTCGAAGGGGTAAACAATCATATGGGGGTGAATGATTTGCTAAAAACAGATTGGAGGTGATGATGAGAACACGACCAAGGCTCAAAAGCTAGCGATAAGGCATTCACAATGGTTATTTACCGGTTCAACTTTTAATGAGCTTAAATGCTGGGGGAAACATTTTCTCATGACTTATGTTTATTTTTTAACGAGCTTGAACTATGCATTAAAACTGCTCGTGATAATGGTCATTGAGTCTTTGATTCACCATTAGCATTTTTTTCTTTCAAAGATTGTACTACCTGTTCATTTGCTTCATCAAACCGATTAGAAATGAAAACATATGCTTGATAAATGAGTTAAGAACTCTAATATTTTACTCGAATTATGTGCATGGTAAATTAAAAGTGACTTTTACCTCTCATTTTACCATTTCATTTGAATTTGGTTTGTTGGAGCTCTGGAGGTGCTTTTCCCCCCTATTTTCACCAACTGATTCCACGAGATTCTATGGAAGATTCCTGACACTGCTTGGACCAGGTAGGAGCTAAACTTGTGCTCTTCAACTGCATGTCTTTCTTTTTGAATTTTGAGCCTGTTTCCTTGTTCTGCTGAGCCTCTAGGGTTTGAAGAACTCGCTCTGGGACCATCACACCCTTCCTTAATCAAAAGGTACGATGCATACTGGTCTTCTCACTGACTATTCAATATGCATCACTCCCAGTACACTTACTGGGGTGCGATGGGTGCAAGGAGGAAAGTTTTTGCACAATTTTCTCATAGATTTTTGCCTGTTTTTTACCAAATGAAGATCCTGACTCTTCTCTTGTTTGTTTTTCAGAGATTCATGGGAGAAAAATTGTTGTTACATGGTGAGAATGCAAGCATGAAGAAGAGGACGTTGTTTCTTTACATGATCCGGGCACAGTAGCTACATTGCGGAATTGTGGCTTGCTGAAATCTTTCCGTATCTCTAGCATGAGGCAACAAATTAGTTTGTTGCAATATTTCCTCAATGCTTGGGATCCTATCAACCAAGTGTTCCAGATTAGGGGCAAATTGATCCCCTTGACTTTCGTGGACATCTATTTTCTTACTGGTTTATTGAGGCATGGTGCCCCTCTCTCAATTTCAGGCTCCGCCCATGTGGGTGAGTCCGTGAGGGAGTAAAATCACTGTCACTACAAAGAGGGTTCTCAGCTGAGTACGGATGGCAAGATCAATATCTGAGATGTCACTGACCAGCCCTTGCGGACCATTCTGTTCACTTTTGCTAGAATGGCTGGTAGTTCTGCTCTTCATATAGCTAACAGGTCTTACATGCAGTATGCTTTGGAGTGCCTTGAACTGAAGGTGTTCAATTGGTTCGATGCAGTACTCTCTTTGATGAAAGAACAACTGACCAAGGTGAAAAGAGGAAGATCCAAGAACTTTGGCTATGGTTCTATTTTGACCACTTTCACTTTGGAGAGAATCCCATTGATGCAGCTGTAGTAAATTTCTCTTGGCCTACCTCCACCGACTGAACCACGGATGTAGAGATAGGTTGACCTCATGGCTTGGCATGCTGGCCAACCCCAGATTTCTTTTTCTGATACTTTCTTCAACTGGTTTGATCGTCAAGAGATGGTTTATGCCAGGTTCCCATATGCTGGAATGGTTTTCTGGGGTGACCCAGATTTGGTGTTGCCGGCTGGCGAGTAGTGGGGTGCCATGGGTAATTCTTCTGACCATATCTCTATTCACTGTTCTTTATAATGTTCTTATTTTTTTTTTAATCAAGGCTAATCAAAATCATGTGCTCATGTAGATGTTGGACCAGTTCGACTGGCAGTACGCCACAAAGACCTAGCAGTCGCTCCAGTAGGAGAGGTTGTGGGGAGGGCCATCCTTCGCGAGCTTGATGTGGTCGAGACTCTTTCAGCACTACGGGACCAGATCGAGGGTCTTACCCTTGGTATCCCGGATGTGAGAACCGACGAGTTGCCTCTGCGGTTGTAGCGACATACTACTGGAGTGCTGAGTCGATGGACTAGGCTTTTACGCATGATTGCACAAGCGGTGACTTGTTATCACCAGCACCTTTAGACTAGGGTGCCCCCTAACATTCTGAGTTTTGGGTCATTTGGCCAATTTTGTCTTGGTTATAGAACATTATGTATAAACTATAAACAATTATGAATATATTTTTGATTTTCGGAGCTTTATTTTGGTTAAGTTACATGATCCTGCTGCATATATTGATGTGATGCTACTTTTTATAAATGTCGCAAATGTCTATCTTACACATAATTTGCCAATGAGCCTGTTAATGTGTTTAAACTTCTGGAAATATGTTGATATTGGATGAAATCGAACTTTCTTTCCAAAATTCTAACTCTTAGGAACATGCAATAGATAGTTGGATTCTATACAAAATAGATGCCGCTAAGTTGTAGAATGACGAGCTGTGAGTCTAGCCTGACGACAAGTAGGCATATGCCATGTGTGATGGCATCAGAGAGGAGTTCTATCAATGCGCTGTACTCAGCGATATTGTTCGTCGACCAACCAATACACACTCCTCTGAAACTTACTAACTCACCACTGGGATTGAAAATGGCCCATGCCGTAGAAGACAGGTTCCGCGAACTACGACTTTCTCCGTCGGCATATCCAACGAATGATTCCAGTAGGTTTGACATCTACAATGAATGAAAAAAGAGGATTATATAACCAAAATAAATGCTCTTGGCGAAAACAAAAATGTAACAAAAGCATGAAGATCACTACGCGAAATTAAGCATAGTAACGCTTGAGGTACAACCCGTTGCGAGGTTGCGCCAGTGGAATCACATCATAGTCCATCAACTCGTAGGCTCCTTTTGCTAATACTTGCTTAACAACATAGGGACCCATCCATAATTATTTGAATTTCCCTGCTCCCAACTTATCAAATTCCTGGTCGTAAAGTAAGACCAGGTCACCTTTTGAGAAGACACGAGGTTTGACATTCTTGTCGAACTGTGCTTTGACTCGTTTCTTATGAGATTCGTTAGCCAAATATGCATCATGATGGGTTTCATCCAATTGAGTTAGTTCCAAGAAATGAGCCTCTTCTTCTGAGGTTCCCGGGAGAAGGTGGACTGCGAGTTTGAGGGACGAGATTTCACATTGAATAGGTAAGATTGCTTCCAGACCATACACAAGTTGAAAAGGTGTGAACCTGGTTGCATTTCTTACCGATGTACGGTATGCCCACAAGGCTGAGTACAAGATTAGGTGCCAATCCTATTTGTGGACTCTGATCATCCTTTGCAGCATGCGCTTTAGGACCTTGTTGATTGCCTCAACCTATCCGTTAGCTTGTGGATAATACGGAGTAGAGCTATCATGGGACAGTCATAATTTGGCAGCCAACTCAACCATCATGTGATTGTGAAAATGCGATCCATGATCTGTGACTATGGCCTGTGGAATGCCGAATCTGGAGACTACATGATTAAAAAAGAAAAGGGTAGCTGTTTCACCATTGTTGTTTAATGTAGGCATCGCCTCGGCCCATTTGGTAAAATAGTCTACTGCGACAATGATATACCCATGCCCCCCGGCTGAGGTGGGGTTACATGTCATGAAATCTATGCCCCATTTGGCGAATGGCCCAACAGCTACTACTAGTTGCAGCGATGTGGGTGATCTTATGGTTTTTCTATTGAAAATTTGGCAAGCATGACAACTTTTGACTGCGGTTATGCAATCTTTGAACATTGTTGGCCAGAAGTATCCTGCTCGCAGAATTTTTTGCGCCGTGGCATAACCAGATTGATGCCCCCCACATGCACCTGAATGACAATAATTCAGGACATTTTCGGCCTCCTCATGGGTGAGGCACCTCCGTAGAACTGTATCGATACCATGACGGTAAAGAGTATCACCGACGATCACGTAGTATTTCACTTGGTATCGAATATGTCGTTGTTTGGAGCGTGAGGTATTAGAACTATATGTTTGTGTCTGGAGATAGATGATTATATCTCCGTACCACAGATTGCTTGAAGATATTAGAAACAAATTTTCATCCACGATTGCTTCTTCGGTTGTTGCATCGTTGGACGACGATGGGAGATCGCATAGTAACTCTGCGAAAACTAGGGCTTTCTTTGATTTGGATTTTTTGAATTCTAGATCAAACTCTTGTAGAATTGCTATCCATTTTGAATATTTTCCCCCCAGGAACTGTCGCGACAATATATAAGTCATGGGGTTGCAATCTGATAAAATGGTAATTTTCCTGAAGAGGACGTAGTGTCAAAATCTCTGTATTGCTTAAACAGCTGCGAGGGCGAGCTTTTCAACGTAGGAGTATTTAATTTCCATATCATTTAAGTTTCGGCTTAAATAGTATATAGGATGTTCAATTCCATTGTCTTCTTGAACTAAAACCATTGCTATGGTCGTATCTGCTGTAGCCAGATACAGGTTAAAGTCTTTTTGATAATCAGGAGCATACATTAATGACGCTTGTATTAGAGATTGCTTTAAAGCATCAAAGGAAGCTTGCGCGACCTGATCCCAAATGAAGGGTACTTCTTTTTTCAATAGACAAGTATAACCCTTAGCTAGTTCAGTGTAATTTGGAATGAACCTCCTAAGGAAGTTTTCTTTCCCTTGGAGTTTCTGAATCTGAAGCAACTTTGAAGGTGAAGGAAAATCGATGATTTCCTGAACCTTGCAAGGTTCGAGACGAATCCCATCCTTTGAGACTACGAAGCCAAGTAAACGACCAGAGCTGACACAAAATACACATTTGTGCGGATTGAGTCGTATCTTGTAGTGTCAGAAACGTAGAAATATCACTCTCAAATGGTGTGTTTATCAGTCTTCTTTTGCAAATGAGTTGGGAGATCATCGAGAAATGGTTGAACGATGTTTTTGATGTCATGGAAAGCATAGTTCATTGCTCTCTGAAAAGTTTCCTCTGCGTTCTTCAAACCAAACAGTAGCTTGCAATATGCGAATGTACCCCACAGACAAATGAATGTAGTCTTTGACTGGTCCTGTGGGCGGATATTTATTTGATTATACCCAGGAAATCCATCCATAAATGAAAAGATTTCGCATCCAGTGCACTCATCAATTACCTGGTCAATAAAGGGTGTAGGGTAGTTATCTTTTGGACAAGCTTGATTTACATCCCTGTAATCGATGCACACTCTAATTATTCCTTGTTTTTTCATCACAGGAACAATATTTGATACCCAATCAGTCAAAGGAACAGGGTAAATGAAACTAGCATGGAGGAGTTTTTCAACTTCCGCCTTGATGGCAACGACTTTCTTGGGGTGCACCTGTTGTAGCCACTGTCGTACCAGTTTGACATCTGGATACATCTTAATTTCGTGTTCAACTATGCTTCAGTCAATACCTGGCATTTCATCATATGACCAAGCAAAGACATCTTTAAACTCACGAAAGAGAGCACTATATATTTCTAGTTCTGAAGAAGAACAAGATTTGTCAACATGAATATTCTATACAACGTCTGTTTTGGTTGAGATATTTATGGCAGTAATCTCTTTGATATTGGATAGGTTTCTCTCATAATCCACCGTATTTATAGTATTCGCCAGAAATTCAAATACTGAAGGATGGTGTAGGTTACCAGAATTATCTTCTTTCCAGTTCAGAAGATGGGAATGATGGTGGTAATCTTCCTATGGTGCCCCATCAATCATCATCGATTGAATGTTTCCTTCGTCTGTAGAGTGTACTTGCGACCAAGGATCTGAAGGGTTGCCATATTCCTTAGACTTATTGATCCAAACGCTTGATAAGCGCTAATGCGGGTTTGCCTCCCATGCTGAAAACGTTGATTTCTATAATATTTCCAGTGGGGCTAGAGGTAAAACTTGCATATGATCCATTTTAACATCATTTTCTGACATCTTTTAAATGGAAGATATCATATTGCAGGTTCCTACATTAGCCACTTCCGCCAAATTTGTAGGAGGTGGTAGGGTAAAAGTTCCCATTAATGTAGGGTCTTTTAGTAGGCCTACTTCGATATTGTGAAGTGTGCTAGGGCTTCCATGGATCATCAGAATTCTTCCCATAACTTGCGAACTGTTGGGGAGAAAAGTTTGTTGGTCGATGATTGTAATTCCTCCATGGGAAGGAAATGTAATTTTCCTAAAGTATGTCCACACAATGGCTTCCATGGCATATATCTAGGGTCTTCCCAGTAGGATGTTGTAATCGAGGTTTCCGTCGATGACTTCAACATCACTTTCTACTGTTTTTCCCCCCAGTTCAACTTGCAAGTTACTTAATATTCCATACGGGGTGTATGTTCATCCATCAAATGCTTTCAATGTCGTCGACGATCGTGACAAGGATGGAGACCCTAGAGTTTTCTAGCAACTCATCGACATGATACATGTCGATGCCCCCTCATCAATAGTTGTTCTATGAACATTTTTGTTGAGGGCTTTCACTTGAATGAGGAAAGCTAGTTGAGTTGGCAACTGAGGGTCGTGTCCTTTATGATTAAAAGATACAAGATTGGAATCCATTGGGTCAATCCCACCTATTGCTGATAATAAAGCCTGATTTTTGAAGGGACAATTTTGCAGTACCTCAAGAGTCGACATCACGGAGGGCGATTGGGATAAATCCTCCACTATATTATAGTATTGTGCTGCTCGGGCATGAGGATTAAACGTCGATTTGTGTACTACTCCCTTTTGTGGTTTTATTGTTAATTCAGGAATGATGGGTGGCATAACTTCGGTCGGAGTTGTTGAACTACTAGGTTGATCATTATCCTTGTTGTTCAACATCTGTGGATTCGCGTAATTAGAGTATCATTCAGTTGCTTTGAAACTGACAACATTAGCACTTGGGATGTGGAAGCATTTTCGCTAGCAACTAGATTTGTTCCTGGGTTTGGAAACGAATCAGTCAATACAGTCGAGGTTTTTGAACTTTTGAAGAATTTTCTAAGTTCATCTTTATATGGACATTCTCTGGTCCAGTAATCCTCGTCACATAAAATGCATGGATTTTTTGGTTTCTTATCCCCAGAAGGGTTTGCAGAAGATTTTTTAGGAGATGATTCCTCGTGGTTTTTCTTCTTCCCTTGCTTTTTCTTCTTACCTCCTAGTTGCTTAGGTTCTTTGCCTTTGTCTATCGACACGACATTTACTTTTGAGGCTAGAAGTTCTTCATTTTCATTTTGACTCGAAACTATGCGGGCCTTTTTCGATGTAGCCTTTGCGGTTTTAATGCTTGTTGTACCTATCACACCATCGCTGGCACGAGAGTCTTTGTTTGATTTAGGAGACGGAGGAAGGGAAAATTCTGGTCTAGGAGCATCAGGGATTTTATCGTAGAGCGTACCAGACTGAGTATAGATCAAATCTAGATATTGTGCATGAGCAATAACTTGCTCTTCAGTGACGACTCCTCCATTTGCCACATCTTCTGTAATAGCGGGTAACAGTGAATTAATAAACCATTCAGCCAATAGCTGATCAGGAACATATGTTTTTACCATTCTACGACGACGTCGCCATTCATGAATATGATCGGATATGTGAGTGGTCGTCATTTGTTTGAAATTGGTAAGTAGCTCAGTTCCTGTTTTGTACCTTATAGGTAATTGAAAATGGGTTAAAAGGGTTCTGGATAGGGTATTGAAGTTATCAAACGAAGCTCTAGGCAGTTCGATATACCACTTTTCTACCAGACCAGTTAACGTGCGCTAAAAGAGGTGAAGCCTAATTGAATCATCATTGAGAGTGTTTGATGAACACCATAGATGAAAGGTCATCACATGATTCGATAGGTCTTCGCCTGAATTTCCATTAAATTTAGGAATATTAGATGGAAGTTTATGTGGAATCGCCGGCAACCAAGGGGTGTAGACAATTGGATCGTTTGTTAGTCGACTTAGATCCAGTAACTCTAAAGTTGCCACAAAAGGAAACTGTTGATTCAGGCTTGGTTGAGCATACCCAGGATAAGACAGAATTGTTTGAGTAGTCGGTCTTTGCATATCAGCATAATGCATTTGATGTTGGTAATTTTGGTAAGGTTGATGGGCATAACCATTATGACATGGTTGATATGGCTGCCCATTACTTGCAAAGACTTATTGCTCATATCCTTGGTAAGCCTGCTGGAATTGCGGTTGTTGGTATTGCACCAGCCATGGTTGTGAAGTCATGGGTTGTTGACCAGTGCTGACTGTTTGACCAAGATGGGGGTTGGTGTTCCCCATTTGAACCTGTGGCATTCCACTAGTTGGTGATTGCGGTTGTGTTGTAGGTACAAGAGTTTGTTGCATTACAACCTGCAAAAACTTGAGATTGGCATACAACTAGTGACAGTTGTACTTGTGATACTGCCACAATAGCCGGTGTAGTGGGGATATTTGTCATAGGTAAACTATGTTGTATTGAGCATACAACTCTTGGCTGTTGAGGGAGGATTGACACCCAACCGCTAGTCGTGATTCCAGCATAACCCAATTTTTGTTGTGAACTCATGCATGGTTGTCCTTCCGAGGAAGGAAATGAAAGGGTATACGACCCTCCATATGACGGTAATCTAGTACTTAAAGGAATGATTTGCCTCTGGGGACCAGTTTTCCCAAATTGACCTTGTGAAGGATCAATTTGTTGAGACTCAACGTAAGAGATTCCATATATAATTCTGGACGAACAAATGGGAACAGTCCATACTATTGAAATAGCCCCTGGATGGACTCCATCCAGCGATTGAAAGCTGGTTGGGACAGACGGCACGCCGACAAACATTGTCGAAGTAGCAGAAGGAGCTTCTGTTGTTGCTGTGTCGGGTAACACAGTCCTTGATGTCGATAGTTGTTCAAACATATTAAGCCTATCCAAAAGATTCCTCAGCGATTATTTAGGAACTTCCGATGGTGGGTGAATATCTTCCGATGAAGAAAGATAAAGGGTGATCCAGCTCCAAGTTGCGTTGGAGTGTTAGATGGAGGATCTTCCACTATCTCTTTTATGGCAATCAATCCAGGAGGAAGAGGTAGACCGTCAAGTCCGTAAAATATCTCTAGTGCTGAAGAAGATATAGGTTCTACAACAATAGATGGTTGGGGAGCAACACCTTCCGACTCAACTGTAGATGGAGCCAGTTCAGGAATAGGAGTATTTACCGTCAGACTAGGATCAGTTGTAATGTCCTTTTGTTGTTGCAGAATTTCTTCTGTAGAGGCAGGGATACCAGAAATGTTCGGAGTAACCGGAGTCTTTGAGGATGTTGGAGTGCTTGCTCCAACCAACCTATGGGACTTTGATCTGGTCAAACGAGTTTTCTTTGTCCGGAATGGTTTCGCTTCCATAGTTAATGATGGTTGACTCGTAAGTCTCCACGAATGACGGGGTTTTCATTGACTTTATTCCATGATTGCAGATTACTTGATCAACTCAAAATAAAAGGGAAAAATGTTTTTCGAATTAAATGAATTTTAGACGCTTTGACACAACTTGTTTTTTCAATTTTAAAGAGTCGAGAAAAAACAAAAGATGACTCTAGTCGCCTTCGATTTTTATTGAGCTTGAAGTGACAAGTGCTCAGAGGACCTTTTCCTTTAAGGAGTCTGAACATGAGCAAAATGGACTTCTCTGAAGATATAGGCAGAGGGGATTACCAAACTAATCGCAAAACTACAGAATACTTTTTACAGTATGGTAGTCAATCTTCCCGAATGTTTTTTTCGGTGCATTGCGATCGATAGGGCGACAGACACGGCTTCCTAAGGATAAAGGATGCAACCTATTGTGGTCTCCCAAAATATACTCGACGGTACGTGGGAGCACAAGTCCGTACTAGCACTTGCCATCTCAGAGTGGAGGAATCACCCAACCAACAATGAAAACAACAATTACCAGGTTTTACGACACCAGAATACGTCTTTAGCCTAGACCTATAGATGTTGTGTGTTAGGTTCCAAAGCATTGTTAGATTCATTAAATTTATTTTAAGTTGATCTTGCTTAAAAATTTTCCTTTTAGGTTCACCGCGTGATGTGTATATAATTCCTAAAATGCAGTCTAAGATGATAAACAAACGTTTAATATTCTTTTGACAATGAAAATCCTAGTTACTAAGGAAAGAAAGCTAAGAATCTTTCTGCAAAGAGCACAGAGCACACGCTAAATGCACTGTCCTAAATCAAACCAAGCAATTCAAAATACAAATGCACATGCATGTACTTATTTTCAGCCTTCTTAATGTATGAATGATGATAAGAAAGCTATGTGAAAATCTGAATTATTTTCAAAGCAACAACACTCAACAAATTTCTTTTCAAAATGAAGTGAAGGTAAGAGAGACACTTTGCGATTTCGAAATGAAAATTTCTTTTCAACGATTTAAAAGCTACAAATTCAAATCATATGCAATATTAATCGTATAATCGACTATCAAGAACAATGGGATTGTCTTCTAAAACTGAAAATGATAGCTACGATACTTTCAGATCCAGAAATGACAGTTCGACTATGCTACTTTTTTGCAAAAGAGAACTGAAAATGGCGCACAATACATAAAAACACTTACAGTTCTTTGCACTATGGAGGCGGAATAATGTAAGAGAAGGGGTTTCCATAGAGATACACTGACTACAGATAGCAAAACTCCTGAATAGGACTCAAAACAGGGAGGAAAAACCAAAGTCTGAAGGTAAAGCTAACCTTCCCTGACCATCGCACCTGTCACACTGTGAATTTAGTATGCAACACACCTACTGCACTCGGGAGGTGCGATGCATACAGTATGCCTTGAAGGTAGGATGCGATGGTACCAATGCGAGACTTTGAATGAGTTTTTACTCACAATTTTCAATTCAGTTCAGGGATTTAAGCCGAGTAAGTATTGTTCAGTATATGTAAAACACAGGGGTGATCTAAAGAGGTTACTAGAGCCACCGCTTAGGGCAATTAGGATGTTTGCAGATCGATTGTTTAATTCATAAAAAAAAACCCGGAGATAGACTGAAGCAGCATTGATCTACTTTTCATTTGTATAACAAATGCAGTTCGAAGGCTAGCTAGCTTGGCTCCAAGCTCTGTCTATAAGTTTATAAAAGAAACAAAGATATATAGGCTAACAAACAATCTAGTCGCCCCCCAGTGGATTCGCCATTTTGTTACTGGGAATAGTGTCCACTCGGATGTTGTTATTCCCACTAAGACTGGTAGTTATCTTAAAAACATGCAAGTAAAGTCTATTTTTGCTTTCCTTTATGAAAATAGATAGGAGTGGAACAAAGGAGACCAACCTTAGTCTTGCGCTTGATTTCCTCTCCTCCCTGGTAGAGCTTTCCCACTTCTTCTTCGTCTGCCCAGCTTCAAAGTGCACCTATGGAATCACAACAACATACTACTATCAAAGAACATAGATCTATATTCATAAATAACACAGGACCAGATGTGCGTTAACCATAAAAATGCATATATATAAACAAGTACACAAGAATATGAAAGAAATCTTGAATAGCTTTATTAAGATGAAAATTAGCAAGAGGATTACAACCATATGTTCTGAACCAACATCATCCTCTAGCTAGAAAGCCCTTCTTCACCTCAAGTAAAGCTTAGATCACCCAACCATGGAAAATTTTAGGGGCTAATATTCGCCCAGTGGCCTAATTTTCCATTATTTTTCCACAAAATGATTCGCCAATTTCCATTTTTATAAAAGATGATTCGCCCAAATTTTAGAATATAAAATTATTTTACATTAAAAATCGCCAACGTTATATAGAGACTATATATAAAATGATTATAAATTTGAATAATTTTACAAATATATCAATAAACATTTTATAGTTTTCATATTAGGGATTAGTGAAATTCGCCAATGTTTTAAAGTTCAAGAAAATTTTCCATCCTTAAAATTTTCCCTGCACCCAACACTATGAATGTACACCAGAAAACCAACGGCACTTCTCTATAAGATACAAAATTCCAGCCTTTGGATCTCTGTGATGAGGGATCCATATATAGATTATTATAGGGAGGTGAGTCATCTTTTGGGGTCTTGATTAGTGTCTCCTCTTTGATAGTTCCTGCTTCCACTTGGAGAATGATGATCTCTTACTCATCCTTGGTAAAAAACAAAGAGGCAAGTGTCAGAGGGGAAGCTTCTGGAAGATTCCATGATCTTCCACCTCGCATTTTGTCCCTGCCATTTGTCCATTCCCACCCATCGCACCCTATAGAGGAGAAATTCATTATGAATCACACCTTGTACACTGGGAAGGTGATATGCATCACACCCTCTGCACTGGGTTTTCAGTATGGTCCAGTTTTGACCATTTATGAGCAGTTTTTAGTGGAGAACTTCTGGGAGATGATGTAATCAGCTGACCTTGTTCCTTTAGGTAGTGAATCAACACTTTTAGGGACATAGGAGCCCTCAATGTATGGACATTTATGATTGGGGTTGAAGTCCCCAAAAATGTCTATAACACAGTCCATTAGGGTAAACATATGACAAAGAGTTACTATGATATGATTCAACTTCCCAAGTACATTTAAGGAAATGGAAATGACAAGAAAAGACTAACTTGACCTTCGTTAAAGCCACAAAACATTTAGGAGACACCCAACCCTTCCAAGCACTCAACCCTTGAGACAACTTGATGTTTTGTTGATCTAGATCCCCAATCTCTGCCATGACAAGCTATGGATGCGACTCATACCCTCTACTCACTTCGAAAACAAGGCATGCATGTGACAGTCGCCCTCTTCAGGTAGTTTTGTGCCTCTGACCTAGGATTTTGTTCCACGTTTTATCGGTCAGGACTGAAGCCACTTCCAAAAATTCATGAAACTTCTAGAAAATATAACTAACACTAAGATATGTTTACTAATGCAAACACTTGATCAAGGAATCCATTTGACCCCTACTAGCCATGATAGGAATTCCATCAAACATATCATAAACATGAAATCAACGGGTCATAACAACATATATGAACATGGGGGTCTCATACTTATCTAAGAATCGTCAAGGAGGATTGTTATCTCCTCCCAATAGCTGCATTGTTATCCGTTAGGTAATTCATTCATTATTATTTCATCTACCAACCAAAACATCATGAGATCCATACATCCAGATTATCATAAAACATCCTCATAACCAACAAATAACCATAAATATATAAATAATGAAAAAACTATTAAGTCACATAATGACAAGCACATTTTCTCATGAAAATACCTAAGGAAAAGGAGCTCTTATTAACATAGGTAAACCCAACCAAGCTAGGGACTCCCACGTACCACCTAACCATAGATTCGGCTTAGCCAAATCTCTATTTTATCTAGTCACCCCCACACCATATTCTAAGCATGAATGTGGGATCTCATGAAGCAAATCAAACCAAGGCAAAACAGGGATTCCAGAGGCCAAACCACCTCAAACATCAACCAGTGTTTCCTCCTCACAATCGGAAATCACTAATCATCACCATATCAGTCTCTACCCAAGTTGTCTAGGGCTCTGAAGAATTTATTCCAAACACGGCTTCTAGGACAAGTAACTCAGCCCACAACAGTTGTCGAGCTCTAGAGCGTTAGTCCAACCAAGGATTCCATGACTAGTACCTAAACCCACCAAGGGGTCCATATTGTTTTTCCAACCAAGGGTTGAAGGATTAGTAACTGAACCCAAGTTGTAATAGGGATTCTAAATCGTTTTTCCAACCAAGTCTCCAAGAATTAGTATCTCAACCCACATCAATAAGGAACATGAGAACCAACCAGAAAACAAAAGGAAAGAATCCCACAGCACCATGGTTATCTAGGAAATGGAAATGCTATGCCAAACCACTACCAATCAAGGAAACCCTCCATGCCAGTGATAAATCATGACCAAGAAACCACATGCATGTGTGATATATTCTAAAACTAGAAAGGAAATCATACATGTAACTTGGTACCTGCGAGCAAAATTCATTGTAGCCGAAGATGTCGTTGTCATCTTACGCTTTCCTAATTTTCCTTTTCTTGCTTACTCCAAATCCCAAGTACACCGTACTCCTCTAAGAATTCTCGAAGAAAAATCTAAGTGTCCAAGAGTATGAGGGAGAGAGAATAGAAGCGAGAGCTCAAAGTTAAAATTGGAAAAATGTTAAACTAACCAAAAGCCATGAACTGATCCTCATAAGACTTTGTATCATTGAGCCCTCCATTTTCTTCATTTCCATTATTTTCCTTCATTTTCCTCCTCACATGCAGCATGTGATCTTTACCTTCCTTTTTTCCTATGTTCCATTATTCTATAAATAAAATGACAATAAATGCCACATGCCTTTCCAAAACATTTTCAAATTCCCTTGCCAATTTCCAAAGCCATAAATTAATCATAAGTGATCCCCATCACTATGTTTTTCGCAACATTTAGCTTGTAATTTGTATACCATGACCTTGGTTATTATTTTTCGTTTATTAACTTTATTACATGGATTTTTTGACCAGGGATGTTAAAGATGACATCATGGTGATGTTACCCATCCCAACCCTTTTTCATTGGGACTTCTATACCTCACCTCCTAATAAATCATTGGGGTGATGTTATCATGGGGTGACATCATACCCATGTCATGCTAATGTCACACCATCGACATCGCCTCCTTTTGGAGTGTCATGTGACATGAATATTTGGCCCATTTGGCTCTACCAAATATCCATTCGCCACATGTCACATCAACGAGGACCCACATCACCCTCTAGACATGTCATCTAACATTACATCCCTGAGTCCCAATAAGGTCTCTACCCTTTTTGAATTCAAATTTCTTTGATATAATAATTTTGGCCTTTTTCGGCCTTAGTCTCCATTAGAAAATCATATTGCATTAAAATCATTGATAGCTCCAAACATAACACATGTCCCTACCCTTTAATCCTGGCCACAACTAGAACATGCATATAAAAAATCCTATGGGTTTCGAAGCCCTGGGATTCATCTAATGGCTCCCATGCTCATTCGATTCAACAACCAGTATTAAATGCATATGCCCTCTCCCTTTATTGACATGATTGTTGCTTCCGAGTCCCTTGTTAATTAATTTTCTTTCCTTTCTTTTACTTGTGGGATTTCCTAGATAAGTATTAGCTTGTCCTTATTTTTCCAACTAATTAATATATAACTAACACCATTAAGGAACACTAGTCAGCCATGTATGATATTAATAACCACTTTATCTAACTCCCAAAAAACCTCCTCCCCAAGCTCTGAAATCTATGTCCCATATCTAAACCTTTTCTTTTTATATTTTGTAGAATGATGTTACAAGTACTTGTAAGAGGGGGATTTTCCCAAAGGTACTATCACACTAAAATATTGGATGGTATTGTCAATTGTCAAGGATAACCATTTAACAAATAGATCTTGGCTATAGAAGTGAGAATTCATGCGAATATTTTATGAAACCTAAAAATAAAATTAAGGTAAAGCCTGAAATCTATGTTAATATCCTTTAGAGATACAGTCCCAAGAAAAGAAAAGAGAGAAATGAAGATGATTTTGGAACAACCATTCCACCAAGAAGTTATGCCGATACTCTCAAGGAATCTTCTCTCAATGCAAGAAACAATAAGAATCAACCAAATATTGGACCTCCTCCAAGGAAAATACATTTCAGGAAACAATAAAGGGACACCTTCTCGTCTAGGTATCAAACCATATTCTTTTGCTAATTTGTTTTCATTTACTAATTTCAGTAGTAATGAAAGATATTGTAGGGCCTATACCAAGAGTGATTATAGAAAAATCAGTCCCTATTATCCTTCTATAAATCATTTTAAAACCTATAAAAGTAGAAGACCTATTGCCTACAACAGAAGATATGATTCATTTTCTTCATTATTCATGTACAATATAGAATGTTATAAATGCCAAAATCTTGGACACATAGCACGTGATTGTTGAAGCAAAATGATATTGTCTCCTTATAAATTCAATGAAGAAAATTTTCCTACTAGGAATAGAGGAAACTATAGCAAAGTTCGAACAAGAAAACAAGAAGAGCCAATAATAGAAGAACAACACTTGATCTTGTGTTCTTAATGTACAAATTGTTAAAACATCTTCTCGGTTGAATTTATATAAGGAAAAATGAATGGGATGCAACATTTCAAGGATCAATTACCCTTCTGTGGGGATTTTTTGGTGATTCTAAAACATATTGTGCAATAAATAGACTACATTCCTTGAAGTTTGTAATGATTTGAAATTTGAAATGTTATTTACATATAAAAATATCTGAATTTTTTCACAAGATGCATTTGCATGGAAATTCCTTACACAAGCTTCATGGATGATTGGTTCAAGCCTTAGATGATGTTATTATATTAAGCCTTTGATTTGGTAATAAATTTTATTGAATTCTTCTACACCTACATATCTTAAATGAAGAGTTTCTAGTGAATTTTGGTCCTCTCGGGTTTGAACAAAAAAATGAACATGAGTAAGAATATATTTTGATCTTTATATATCTTAACTAGGAAAAATTACATTTAAAAAAAATAGGAAGAACCTGTGTTTAACAAATATCCCGTAGTTAATATTCTGGAAAAACATTTGTGGTCTTATGGAAATCTACCCTACATTATAGGTGACATTGTTATGTTTTGTTCCTTGATAAAATCACATGAGAAGGTCATCAGGATTGATCTTGTGTCAATGAATCTATCAACTCTTGCTCAGAGGTTGAAAGCTCTGTCCCCTTGCTACAATGTATCCAAGTATTTTCCAATGCTTGTAAAGTCTTGTCATGGAAATAAATCTAATTGTATTTATAGAGATTGACAAATATTGGATAGAAAAAGTGGAAATATTTTAGAGGTGCTGTCAAATAATGTTAAAAAATATTTCCTAATAAAATAAAATAGGTTGTTGTCAAGGAAATCTACAATTTTTTACACAATAAAATTCCTGATATTGGATATATCCAAAAATTTGTAGAATAAGAGTTATCATTGATATTCAAGCTAAGGCATTGTGCAACCAAACCTCTAATAATCAAACAACTTATGCAAGCTCTCAAATTTGTGACCAAAGCATCAATGTGTTTGAACACCCTTTCATTTATGCACATGGATATGAGGAGGGATAACGTGATGATGAAAATTGAATGAAATGAGTGGCTTATAATAGACTTTGAGGATTCCATTGGTGCACTTCAGATTTATTCTCATAATCTTAGTATCTTGAACTATGCTCCTGAATTGTCTAGGGGTGTGCATGGGGTTAAAGGTTATGTGTGGAGTATTGGGCATCGCATCAAGACAATTGGGTTGAATGTGTTTGAGTTGTTGAAGAATTTATAGAACTGATGCTTAGAACAAGGCCTAGATCATATGACTTCTTCTATAGATTGGTATCACTGCCTTCTTCAATTGAAGTATTCCAATTACTATGATAAAACATTGGAAAGCACATTATTAAAGGTAAATTCTCAGAGTCATATGTATGTGAGTATACATATGATCCAAAATCACATGATTATATAATTTTGTATTATTAGAAAAGGTGATATATCTAATGATGAACTTGCTTCAGGCTATACATAAGGAAGACACCCCTTCCAAAATGCCATTAGTTCAAAATGGAGACCTTATGTAAATAGGTCTTGCATCATAACATATTATGAAGTATACATACCATTAAGGTGTACATCATAGTATTGACACTCAATTCAAATGAAAAAAAAAAAAACATATTTCTAAAACTCCTCATTATGCCATATCACATCCCAAGGCTACTACCTTCACTCATATATCTTCTTTTTATCTATTTTGAATTAGAGTTTCCTAAAATGGAATTATGAGTAAATAAGGAAAATGAACAAATTATCCTAACTTCTGAGAAGTAGGAAAAACACATCTCACAATGAGTTTCTTAATGTGGATGATCAAAGGTCGCTATGAGAAGAAAAATGTGAAACCCTTTTGGAGGAATTTGCTGGTAATGAAGACTTTATTTATTCCTTCTATGCTAGAGAATTGGAATCAATGGGAGTAGTTCTTAATGGTAGAAAATACAAGGGGAGTAGATGATAGGGTGAGTTATGTGCTGCCATTGATGTCAAAGGGGGAGGATGATCAAGAAGTATGATGAAAGGAGAAGCATTATTGCAAGGGGAGTTATTACAGGTCGGTTGCAATCAATAACAAAGGGAGGTATTTTTGAGAGGTTGTTATAGATGTAATACATGATCACTTGAGTGTAGAGCTAGCTACAGAAGTAATAAACTAGATTTACTAGATGATGTATTCTTTAGAGTAATCAGAAAAGATTATTGTCTTTCATTTGAAGTAGATAGAATATAATATAGTGTAAACCATATTTCTCATAGAAGTGTTCAAAGATGCATATATTTCCCAAATCAATAACAATCATCCCTAGCTATAGAATAATTCCATTCTTTGGCTGCAAGTACAGCTTCAATGGAACGCTCACACAATGATTTAAAACTCATCCTTATTGTCAATAATGTTTGAAAATTTATGGTGCAATTATAGGGAAACAACCTCCAGGTGACATGACCATATAATACATTCCAGCCTCCTAAAATTGACCCTTACTATGATGTTAAAAGATAGAACAAATATTAAAATTATAGATTGGATATAAATATAAATGCCTAGTTTTAGGTCGGCTCGAGCATAAAATGCACATGAGTTAAAAGTCAAACCTAAATGAAATGTAGAGGTCAACCCTAAATATTCCTCTTAACTAGTATAAGTAGGACAATTAATTCAAAAATTTGAGTAAAATCAACTTGTTGATCTAAAAAGAAGATATCTATGGTAAAAAAGAGGGATGAGTGGATTCTTTGTGATATTGGTGCAAGTCTAGGTTAGAGCACATTTTGTGAGTTTTGCTGTTCCAAGGAAGAGTATGACTTAGGGCTTGACTAGTGAAAAATTGTTGACTGACATTTGAATGAAGTAGGTTGAGCCCTACTATAACAACATTAATCGCGCTGAGGAAAAATGACACTTAGGGAAAATTATATTGAGCTAAAATTGTGCTAAGGTAGATCATGATGAGGTAAAACCACATTGAGGTAAATTATAATGAGGAAAACTCATACTGAGGTAAAGTTGCATTGAGGTTGAATCACATTGAGGGTTGAAAGAAATTGAGATTAAAGAAATAATTCTAATGAATAAGGCATTATAAGAATTAAAATGAAGCATTCTAAGGTTAAACCAAAAGAGTTCTGAAGAGAAATTAAAAGAACCAGGCATTGAAGGAATCTCAGCTATCTTGAATAGTGAAATTTTCAAAAATAGTTGACACATTTCTTTCCACATAAGACAATTAAAATTAAAAGTGATGGTTTGGAGGTCGAATGTATGAGCATGATCAATAATAGTCTAGTGTAAGAAAATCTAGTCGAAGGACCATTATGTTAATGAACTTATAGTTAGTGATTGTGTTTGCATCAAACATGTTTTGTTATTATAGTAAATGTTATAGTTTAGGTTGTATGAGTTGTTAGTGGTAATATTTGACTTTCAAAAGTTTGAGTATAGTGAAAAAAATTCACAAATTGAAGTATGAATGGTTATGATGTTGTAACCTAGTTTTTTATTTTGGAATCTCTGTGGAAGTATACCAATTGGTAGAGTCTAATTGATCTCTCTCTCTCTCTCTCTCCATACACACACACACACACACACACATATATGTATGCATGTATGTATGTATGTATGTATGTATGTATGTATGGAGGGAGGGAGAGAGAGAGAGAGAGATAGAGAGAGAGAGAGAGAGAGAGAGAGATCAATTAGACTCTACCAACTGTTATACTTCCACAAAGATTCCAAAATCAAAAACTAGGTTACAACATCATAACCATTCATACTTCAATTTGAATATATATATATATATATATATATATATATATATATATATATATATATATAGAGTGATGACCTATGACTTGTGTATATTTGTTATAGCTACGTAAGTTTGGATATCAACCACATATAGAACTAGGGTTCATGCTACAAAATATAAGTTAAGAACAATTGAAGAAAAAGAAAGCATGGGACAATGGTTGTAATCAGAGTTAAGAGTGGAAATATATTGATTACATGATGAAGTCACCATCATATGAGGAAAGAGAGATTGCCAAAAAATCCAAAGTATAACTTGAAGATGGGTTGGTACCCATGACTTTTGTTGAGTTGGTGCTTAGCTAGGAGATTAGTGTCTATTATTCTTTGTTTCCTTATTAGGGGATTGGTGTGTCCCATAGGTTGGTGCCTACGAAAATTTTAGTAGGTGCTAATAAGCTTGATTTTACTTTTCATATTAAGAAATATTTTATTTGAGTTATAAATCTTTTATGTTCATATGTTCATTTTAAAATGTTTAATGTAATTATTTGTTGATTAAAAATTTTCTAATAAATGAAATACTAATTCACCCTCCCTCTCAGTATTTCCAACATTATAAATAGGAGGAGAAGGAAATGACCAATGTCTTCCATAAAAAGATATAAGTCAAGGATATGAAAATCGATGCTTTATTTCACTTGGGATCGTAAGATAATATCATAGAAATATATGTATTCAAGAAACTAATACAAGAGACTCATGAACATCCTAACCCATATCGATTGGGATTGGTCAACAAGGAGGCAAAGATAAAGGTAACAAAATAGTGCATAATCAAATTTGATATTGGTATTGATTTTATGATAAATTAGAGTTCAATGTAGTTCCACTTGATATATGTGTAGTTGTATTTTTGAGTCCCTATATATACATGAAGGATTTGATCTTAATTAGGAGAAACAACTAATACCTCCTCATCAAGAAAGGAAAACCAATCATCATTAATGTGTAGAAGGCAAAGTCAAAGATATCAGTAGTACGTGCCAACCATGAGAAAAGAGAATCATTTCTAGTAGGAAGTGTGTTTATGTTATTTTCAATAGAAAATTTGTCTACAAATGATTCCAAGAGATCTATATCATTCATAGAGGGATGTACTAAGGAATAGAAACAACAATTGGAAGAGTTGTTATAAATGTAGAAGGGTACGTTCTAGGATCCTAAGATATACCAGTTGATGGGAGCATGAGATATAGCTATTGTTCAACTCTCTATTCACAAACATTGGGTTATAAAAGATGTTTGTAATAGAGGAAAATGAGGAAAAGAAATAGTTGTAGTAGCTATTAGAAAAATGTTTTATTCAACCAAGTACCTTATTATGTGTGTCATACATTATAATTGTGCATAAGAAGGATGGAGCTTGGTGGATGTGTATTGATTATAAGGTGTTATATATGTAACAACCCCTGCTTCAAAGTTCAAGTAATAAAGTCAATAAACAAAAAATAAGATCAAGATCATGTGATACGTATTCCAAGCTAAATGTTGGGAAAAACATCATAGTGGGCATCAATTGTTGTTTATTATGGCTAAGGGGAAATTGGAAAAGGAAATGGAAAATGATTTGAAAAGGGCATAAGGTATTATTGGCATTTTATTTATGAAATAAAGGAAATTAGGAGAAAAGGAAGGTGAAAGGTCATAGGTTGCATGTGAGGAGGTGTTATGCTCTTGACCTGTGAGAAGATACCATAATACCAAATATGCAAAGAAATATACCTAGAACACAAAACAATAAGAAATAACAGCCTGTATTTTATTATATAGAAAGGAAAGCAATGTTGACTTGCCTCTTCGAGGGGGAAACATCCAATAGAGCTGGGCTCAATTAAAAAATAAGACACGACGCTCCTCAAGGGGAGTCTCTATCCTTTATATAGAATTCATGCATGCAATACCATGGGTCAGTACCATGGTTCTCATTAATCCCATCTATCTAATACCATGGCCCATTTGCAACTAACTGTGGTCCCTTCTTTAAATACGGGTCAACCAGTTACAATTATTAATATGGGCTTTATTGACTCTTTAACTAACTATAACTATGACTTAACCCTATTACATAAATAAGGGGGTTAGGGTTGTACCCTAACATGCCCTCCCCCATAAAAATAGCCTTGTCCTCAAGGTTGAAGTTGTGGAAACTACTAAAGAACAGTGGTTGGTTCCCAAGTCGCATCTTTTAGAGGGGTGCCTTTCCACTTAATGCGGACTTCCTTGATCATGCGGTTGCGCACATGTTGTTCTCACGTGTCAAGAACCTATTCAGGTTGGAGCTAGATTGAACCTTATTCATTCAATTCTAGTAGAATGGTTTGAATTCTGTAATGGTTCCCAACAACTTTCTTAAGGCATGAGACATGGAAGATGGGATGGATTTTGTAGTGGGTGGTAAGGCTAGCTTGTAGGCTACTTATCTAATTCGCTCAAGTATTTGATACAGTCTGTAGAATTTTGGAGATAATTTCAGACAACCCTTGTTAGGCCCCTGTACTACTAGTGTAACCCTTTATTTTTATTAGTACAACCCACTTATTATATTGATGTACCCACGTAGTGCCATATTGTTACTACTGTGCCCCAGAGAAGCCCACTATTGTTATTATTGTGCCCTTACATTACTATTGTTATGTCGGCTCTAATTATCTTATGACCCCTTAGACTCCTATATATAGAAAGGAGGTCTTTTCATTTGTATCATCCAAGAATTGTTCATTTATGTAATGTAAAGGAGGTTTCCCGCTCGAAGAGGCTAAATTCTAAGCTGTTGATCTCTCTTTTCTATCTTTCTATGAGCTGGTTTCATAACATTTGGTATCAGAGCTTTGGATTCTAGGGTTTCGCTGCTCCAAAAAGGTCATCGTGGCTTTTTTGCTATAACTTTCTATCTGTGACATTTCAGAAGCTAAAACAAAACCCATTTGAGAAGAAATCGCGCTGAACCTCAGGTCCAAATTTCAAAGCTTTTCTCACTATATTGGCAGAGATATGATCTGAGGAAGTTGGTCTTTTTGCAAACTCCTAAATTACATTCCAAACAGGTGACCTGGGGAAAATCATCATAAATTTCTCTCTGAGAATGGGATTGAAATTTGGAAAGAAGGTATAGAAAAAGGATGGAATTTAGTTTCTTGTATATATTTTACAGAGCCAAATGTCAAAATAGTGACACGTGGCACGTCGTACAAGTTTTCTCTACTAAAATGTTCTATAATCAGGTCACTGTGGGAGATTCGCATAACTCTTCCTTGGAGAATCCAAATTGGATCATACTGGTGGCATTAGAAAGAGGACACAGAGGGTTACTTGAGGTCAAAATTTCAAAACTGGATTATTTGAAATTATAGAGTTATAGTCGTTTCAAGATCGAGCTCCTAAAATCAAGAAAAAACAAGATGAGGAAGTTTGATGGCAAGGATCCGGTAAATTGGATACTTCAGATGGAGAAATATCTTGATATACATGGTGTAACACTGTTACAAAAGGTATGTATTGCATCTTCATATTTAGAACCGGATCAATTTTTATGGTATGAAGGGCTTTGTTCTCATAAACAACTTGTTACGTGGTCAATTTTCACGGAGGAAATGATAGCACATTATGAGGATACAAAGAGCAACACCTTCTTTAGAGCAACACCACAACAATTTGAAAGAGTAAAAGGGCTTTGTGACATAGTGGAAAGCAAAATTATGGAAACCAGGAAGCATACCCCTCACAACTATAAATATGGAAGTGTTGTTTCTCCTAGCCTTCCACAACCTACAAGCGTTACACCACAACAATTGGAAGAAAAAAGAGAGAAAGGGATTTGTTACAATTGTGATAGCAAATGCACTAAAGGTCATAAGTGTGCTGAGAAGAAATTATTTTACATAGAATATGAAGAGGAGTAATAAAAGGATCAAGAAACATCAAAAGAAAAGGATATACACTAGGACCCCACCCCAGAGAAAGAAGAAATGAATCAGACCATATCTTGTAAAGCATTGGCAAGAATTACCACTCAAACTCTCAATATAGAAGGACATATCAAGAAGAAAAAGGTGCAAGAAGTGAAAGATCACATCAAGAAAGAAGAAATGAATCCAACCATATCTTGTAATTCATTGGTCGAAATTAATACTCCTCAAACTATCAAGATAGAAGGACATATCAAGAAGAAAAATGTTCAAGAAGTGAAAGATCAAATCGAGCATCAAGAAATGAATCTGACCATATCTTGTAAAGGATTGGAAGAAATCACCACTCCTCAAACTCTAGTGATAGAAGGACATATCAATAAGAAAAAGGTTCAAGTAGTGAAAGATCACATCGAGCATCAACAACAAGTTCTCCAACTTTTAAAGGATAACGCCACTTCGGTGCAAAATCAAACAAAACAACAGGTATATCAACATCGTAGTGGAAAATTTTTTGATGTAGGTGATTGGGTATTTTTATTGCTACATCTCAAGCAAGCTATTTAAGAGAAGGAAATGTTGGCAATACCAAATGCACTTAAAAAATGGTGACCTTACCAAATGGGAAGACGCTTCAAGAATGAGGATGTGGAAGCATTGTTTTGTGCTATTTCTATTATCCAACTAGATTGGATAAATGAAGAAATGGATGAATGGAAGAAGGACGAAGAATTATGGCCACGTATTCAAAAGTTGAAAAATATTTCAATTCAAACAATATTGCCAGAAATTGAAGAGGAAGGAAAAATCATATTGGAACCTGGAGCAGTCACAGAAACAAGAATCCGATAGCTATGAAATCAATCAATTTTAGAGTATCTCATCAAGTGGAAGAACTTACCCGCTAAAGATTCCACATGGGAGGACAAGAATTTTATACAGAAATATCAAGAACTACTCAAGCGTTGAGGACAACACTTTTTGAAGGATAGGGGCATGTTAGGCCCCTGTACTACAGGTGTAACCCCTTATTGTTATTAGTACAACCCACTTATTATATTGATGTAACCACATAGTGCCCATATTGTTACTATTGTGCCCTAGAGGAGCCCACTATTGTTATTATTGTGCCCTTACATTATTATTGTTATGTCAACTCTAATTATGTTATGGCCCCTTAGACTCCTATATATAGAAAGGAGGTCTTTTCATTTGTATCATCCAAGAATTGTTCATTTGTGTAATCTAAAGGAGGTTGCCCCCTCAAAGAGACTGAATTCTAAGGTGTTGATCTCTCTTTTCTATCTTTTTGTGAGTTGGTTTCATAAAAACCCTTTTCTTTGAGTGGTGTTTTCTTATATGGTTGCAGCGTCAAGAATACCTAATCCCCTTCTTGAAATTTGTGCTCTGAATGATGTTGGTCTGCCTATTACTTCATGTGATTTTGAGCTTGATGGAGATTCTCTTTGAGGTGGGCTAGCATGGTTGCACAATTTTGTAGGAGTTGATCCACTGCTTGTACCTTCAAGCATCCCTCGATATAAGAAGTAGGTGAAGGAGGGAGTTGACCATAAACTACTTCATATGGAGTCATTATGGTGGTGGCATGATAGTTAGTATTATACCACCATTAGGCTAGAGGTAACCATTGTACCTAGAGGTGTTGCTTTTCTGAAATGAAACACCTGAGGTAGGTCTCCAGACATTTGTTGATTGCTTAAGTTTGACCATCAGTTTGGAGATGATAGGAAGTACTGAGTTGTAGTTGGGCACCTTGTAGCCTGAAGAGTTCCTGCCAAAAGTTACTGGTGAAGATCGAGTCATGATCAGACACAATGGAAGTGGGCATGCCATGCAATTTGAATATCTGGTCCATGAAAGATTGAGCCACCAAAGCTGGTGTAAAAGGGTGGGGTAGGGTACAAAAATGAGCATACTTAGAAAGTTTGTCCACAACCACCATGATGGCTAACTTTTTGCCTAACTTCGGAAGACCTGTAATGAAATCCATATAAAACTTCATCCAGATTGAGGTAGGGATGGGTAACGGTTGTGATGTGCCTGGGGATTTGACTGTTTCTCCTTTATGGAACTGACACACAACACACTCAACTACAAAAGTAAGAATTTCCTTTTTCATGCCTGTCCAAAACAATGAACGTCGAGTGCAGGCATAAGTCTTCTGAATGCTTAAATGGCTTGCAGTGGGAGCTGAGTGCAACTCTACAAAAATGCAACTTTTAATGGTTGATGTTGGTGATATCACTACTTTGTCCTTGTAGTGAAGAATCTCATCCTCCCAAGAGTAGCCCGGTGTGGAATTTGGATCTGCTTGCAATTTATTAATGAGTTTGGAGACTAAAGAATGTGAAAACCATTCCTTGTGAGCCTCTTCATTCCACTCTAGAATGGGAAGAGATATTGCTAGCAGGGTGCTTTCCTCCTCAAATTGGCATGATAAAGCATCCACTACCACATTTTCTCGCCCTTTCTTGTAAATTATCTCATAATCATATCCCAACATTTTGGCTAGCCATTTATTTTGTTGTGGCGAGGATAGACATTGCTCCAAAAAACATTTAAGGCTTTGATGGTCTCTGCAAATTTGGAAATGTCGCCCCAATAAGTATGGTCGCCAGGCATCCACTGCATGTAAGATGGCCATCATCTCCTTCTCATAGGTAGATTTTCCCATATTTGTCCCACTTAGTTGTTGGCTAGTGAAGGCCAACAGTCGACCTTCGTGCATTAAGACAACCCCAATACCCGTACCTGAAGCATCACATTCAATCACAAAAGATTTGGTGAAGTCGGGTAGTGCCAATAGGGGAGTGGAACACATGGCATGTTTGAGAGCTATAAATGCCTATTGCACTTCATCATTCCAGAGGAATTATTTTTTCTTGATAAGGTGAGTGAGGGGTCTAGCAATCTGACCATAATTGCAGACAAATTTGCAATAGTAGTCAGTGAGACCGAGAAATCCTCTCAAGCTCTTCAAGGCCTTTGGTTGAGGCCAATCCTGTAGTGCCTGGATCTTTTTGGGATCCACCCTAACACATTCACACCCCACAATGTGGCGCAAATACTCAACTTCTTCCTTGCCAAAAGAGCACTTGGACAATTTAATAAATAATTTATGCTTCAGGAGCAGTTGCAAGAGCAGATCTACATGCTGAAGATGTTTTTCCCAGGTGAGGCTATAGATGAGGATGTCATCAAAGAAAACAAGGACAAATTTTCTGATATATGCTTTGAGAAGGTGATTCATGAGGCTCTAAAAATTCGATTGGGCATTACAGAGATGAAATGGCATGAACAAGAATTCATAATAGCCTTCATGAGTTCACAAAGTAGTGTTTGGAATGTCTACTTCTTTCATGTGAATTTGGTGATAGCTCGAGCAAAGGTTGAGCTTAGTAAAGAATTGAGCCCCATTTAGTTCATCCAACAAATCATCAACAATTGGGATGGGAAATTTATCTTTGGCCGTCAGCTTGTTGAGGGCCCTGAAGTCTAGACACATACGCCATTCCCCATCTTTCTTGAGCACCATGATCATAGGCGATGAATAAGGACTAATGCTAGGAAAAATAACACTAGCCTCTAGGAGTTCCTTGATGATTTTTTCCATTTCATTATTTTGGGCGAAAGGATATCTATATGGGCACACATTTGGTGGTTGTGCTCCTGGGACCAAAGTAATGCTATGATTATGTTCCCCTCTTGAGGGTGGAAGCTCATGAGGGTTTTCAAAGACATGCAGATGGTTGTTTAAGACCTATTGCATCTCAGGTGAATATGAAGAGAAGTGGGTTCAAAGGCCTAGATGGCATTAAATTGGGCTATAACTCCATGGTGGCCCTTTTTTAACAATTTTTCCGTCCTATGTGAGTTGATGATAGAAGGAGCACCTGCCTAGAGTCCACGGAGGGTATGTGTGTGGTTATTCTACTTGAAGCTCATATATAACTCCTGGAAATCCATTGTGATTGGGCTAGGTGTGTGGAGCCATTCAGCACCCAAGACAATGTCACACCCACCCATGTTGATGGAAAAAATGTGGGTCTTTAGGTGATACTCCCCCATTTGAAGTTTTACATTTTCACAATGTCCTTCACATTTCATTGTCCCCCCATCAGCTATCTAGACCGAGAAATTAGAGACTACTCTGACAAAACAATGCACTCCTTCTGCGACGCTTTGATGTATAAAGTTATGTGTACTACCACTATCAATCAAGAATACTACAGGTCAATGCTTAGTAAAACTTCTGATTTTGAGAGTTTGGCGAGAAGAATTCCTGCCAAAGCATGAAGTGAGATAATTGGTTCTTCCATGTAGCTGGGAGCTCATTGTCCATCTGGTTGTCCTCATCTTCCTCCTCTAGTCCCTGAAATGGTGCGGCTTCCTCAAATGAATTGTGATCAATACCATCAATTTGAAAAAATTTGGGTTCCTTGAATTTATGCCCCAGGGAGTATTTCTCATCACAGTAGTAACACAGTCCTTTCTTTCTTCTTTCCACCATTTCCACTGTTGACACCTTTTGAACCTTAAGTGTTTGGGTAGTGCTCGGAGCCTGGGTGGGGCATCGCTTGGCTATGAAATTTTGATGAGTCGATTGTGCCGCTAACGCACGTTATACTTCATGAGCTATATTGCAAGCTTCCATACATGAGATTGGGTGTTGTAGTCAGATGTGGGCTTGTATGGCATCTTTGAGACCACTGATAAAACATTCCAAGTAGAATTCATTTGCTAGACCTCCTGTGCAGAAGGCTAATGCTTCAAAGGCTTTAATATATTCTTTTACTATGCCTGTCTGTCGGAGCTTAGTAAGATGACCCAAAAAGTTAGATTCATGGTCAATTCGATTATAAAGGGATTTTGAGAATATCTACCAAGTTAGTGGCATTGCATAGTAGTGTTGATGCCACTGCCACCATTGCCATCATTCTTTGTCCAAGTACATGATTCCCACACTTAGCGTCGTCGCATCATCTCTGATGTGATTCAATGTGAAATATTGCTCCATTTTTGCTAGCCATATGCCCAAATGAGAGCCATAAAATTTATACATGTCCAGCTTGGGTGCTCAAAGTTGGGACTGTTGGTGGTCTCCATAGAAGTGAAGAGAATGACTAGACTTGCCCTCAAGGTTTTCATTAAAAGCATATCCCTCCGATTGTTCCTCAACTTGCCCTTTGTGATTGTGTCAGCCAAGGTCTGGATCTGCTTCGTTAATGCATCCAACTTTTTTTCAAGGGTGTCGATCTTCTCATTTGCCATAACTTGAGCTCTCGTTTGTACCATGCACCAATCCAGTGCACTTGTTGTTACTGTGAAATTTTTTTGGGACCACCTGAAATTTTGAGTAAGTTTTGTGTTAGAGGTTTTATCTATGTTATTTATCATTTCTGGGAGTTTCATTAAGTTATGGGAAGGGCTCTAGATTCTAGCCTTGAAAAAGTGGCTTAAATCTCATAATCGCTAGCATAGAAATGCCTAAAAGGGACTGTAGTCACTAGGAAGTAGGCCTATGGGAGCAACTATAGGGTTTCAATCGATTGGAGGCCTAGTCATGGGAGTGACTGAGGGTCTAGTCCAGTGAAAAGGAAGATTATCTCAGAGGTTGGACACCTAAAATGGTTGGTTGGTTCCCAGGGGTCCTCTAGCACATGAGGGAAGTCAATAAGGTATTGTTATGTCAGTTCCATTTCCTTAAAGTCATCTAGAAGGTTGAATAATGTCATAGCAGACCCTCAACTCATGATTATCCCAAGAAATATGGTGAAAGTGGGTAGATATGAGAGGATGTGTGTTATAGAGTGGTATCATAGCATGGTTCAAATACTTTGATGTGATGGGCTAGATGCATGTGGTTATTCATGCATTTTCATGGTTATGGTTGTTGTGCATGAGGTCCTGGTATGTAGTTGGTATTGTCATGCATGATGTTTATATATTGATATGATTATGATTGTAGATTTATCGTGCTAATATGGATTGATTTTGTAGATGAGATTAGCCTCCCCAGAATGTCTTTGAGGTATGATTTTGATTATGGTATCTATTTGGTTTATCTGAAATTGTACACTTGTAGGAAGAAGAGAATCAAAGAAGATGAAAAAAATGGTAGGCTATAGTTCATGTGACTCTCCCTACAGATCAGTTGGGCAGCAAGGATATGATTATTCCCCTCATATAGTAGACACATTGAGGAGTTTGAGGGCAAAGATTATAATTTGCAAGATAGACAATGACATGTTGGTTAAGGCATAGGAAAAACTTGCAAGAGCTTAGGAAAAGAAGGGAGGGATCAATTTAATCAGCCTTCAGAGTTTGTTAGACTTTCTACTCTTGACTTGAGGATTAGTCAAGAGTAGAAAAAGAAGACTAATGGAGCCTATGGTAGCAAGTCTCGGTCAGAATACAGGTTGGATAGAGGGGAAATAGTCAGAGGTGGAAGATCATTGGATACACCTGACAAGAGGATTGTTATGTATGGGTTTCATTCTAGCTCCTCGTCTAGGAAATTTCATCATCATAACCATCATCATCCTTATAGGATGAGCGAGTAATTTCTTTAGGATTTCAAGAAATTCAAGCCCCCTACATTTGATGGAGAGATGAAGAAATCAGAAGATGCATAGGCATGGTTGCTTGGATGAAGAAATTATTTAGATTCTGTAATAATTAAGGGAGCATGAAATCCAAAATAATTACTTTTTGTCTTAAAGGGAAAGTATATATGTGTTCAGAAGATGTGAAGATTGTCAAGGGCATTCAATAAGAAGAGTTGATTTGGGATAAGTTCGAGAGACTCTTCAAGAAGAAGTGCTTATCTAAGATATATTATGGTGATAGAGATAAGGATTTTTGTGATATACAAATGGGTTATATGACAAATGATGAGTACACTAGCAGGTTCCTAGAGTTGTTGAGGTATGTCCCTTACCTCAAGGATAAGAAAGTGAAGATTCAAACTTTAATGAATGGGTTTCTAGCAACCTATAGAGACAAGATTGAGTTTGATGAGCCACGATTGTTGGAGGAAGCCATCAACAAACCAAAGCATTGTTATGAGCATTCAAAGCATAAAGTTGGACCTAATAATGATCTAAAGGGAATGATAAGTTTAAAGGGAAATTTCCACCGAAGCGGGGAATACCTCAGGATGCAAGTGAGAAACAAAATGTTGTTCCTTACAAGAAGTTCAATGAAGTTGAGAAGGGACATGGGTCATCACTTGGAGAGAAATAGAATAGAGGTAACGATGGGGACCGTTGCATTTTTTAATATGTGGCAAAGATCATCGCAAGAAGGATTTACCATTGTACTAGGGTGGTAGGACTGAAATCGATGGTGCTCAGGAGGTTGAAATGGTTGGGGATGTGGGCCATAAAATTCCTCATATTTATGCAGTTGTGGAAAAAAAGTTGGAAAATAAACAAGAATCCATTATTTAGATGGAATGTAAGCTCCATGGTTAAGTAGTTTCTATTTTGATTGACTCTAGATCTAATTATAATTATGTTAATCCTAGCATGGTGGATAAGTATGCTTTGAGAAAAGAAGTGCATACAGAGTCTTGGTTGGTGCAATTTCCAATAGGTACTAAGAAGAGAGTTCATCACTAGGTAAGAGCTTACACATTTGAGTTGAATTGTATGCCTACATCAACAAATATAAATGTCGTTCCATTGGGATCATATATTATGATTTTGGGTATGGAATGGTTGTATCTCCACAAAACCAAAGTAGATTGTTATGACAAGGATATTGAGTGGCTGGATGATAATGGAGAAAAGAGAATCTTGTAGGGAAAGAAGAAGCCTATGTCAGTGAGGATGATTATATCTATGCAAGCTAAGTGCAGTCATAGGAAGGGGTGTGTACTATTTGTAGTTTACATTTCCATTTCCAAGGATAAGGATGTTGAACATGAAGAAATATTCAATAAGGACCCCATATTTTAACAAATTTAGGATGTGCTTCACACAGAGGTATCAAAGTTACCTCCTCATAGGGAAGTGGAATTTTATATTGAGTTGGCACCAAGGGCAACACCAAAATGAAATGAACCTTACAGAATGAGCACTCCAGAGTTGGTGGAATTGAAGTTACAGTTGAAGGAAATGCTTGAAAAGGGATACATTAGGCCAAGTGTATTGCCTTGGGGTACACCAGTGTTGTTTGTGAAGGAGAAGGATGGTACTCACAAGTTGTGCATTGACTACATGCAACTAAAAAAGGGAACCATCAATAATAGGTATCTGTTGCCGAGGATTGATGACTTATTTGACTAGTTGAAGGGAGTAACACTTCTATGAAATATTGAATTGACATAAGGATATCATAAGGTACACATTAAAGAGAGGACATGTACATGACTTCTTTCTAGACCAGGTATGGGAAATATGAATTTGTTGTAGTTCCTTTCAGTTTGACTAATGCTCCAACTACTTTTATGTGTTTTATGAATAGAGTGTTGCATCCTTATCTAGAAATTTTTTTTATTGTATTCATTGACAATATATTGATATATTTGAAGAATGAGGAAGAGAATTTTGAACACATAGCAACAATGTTGAGATTGTTAAGAGAGCACTAGTTGTATGCCAATGTTAGTAAATTTAGTTTCTTTAAGACAAAGATACATTACTAGGTACATGTTTTTTTCCAAAGAAGGCATAGTAGTGAATCCGGAAAAGATAAGGGCTATCATGGAGTGGGAAACTCCTAGGAATGTGGATGAGGTTAGATCATTCATGGGGCTGGTAGGTCACTATAGGAAGCTCATTAGGAACTTCTCATGGATTACATGTCATATTACATCATTGCAACAAAAAGGGAAGAAATTTGAATGGAGAGAGGAATGTGCAACAAGTTTTGAGCAGTTGACACAGTTGCATACAAATTCTCTAGTGTAAAAGATTGAAGATCCAGATCAACAGTTCATGTTGTACACAAATGCTTGGAAGAGAGGACTTGCTGGAGTCCTGATGTAAGAGGGATAGGTGGTGTGATATGGGTCATGGAAATTGAATGAGGAAGAGAAGAACTATATGACTCATGACCTTGAGTTGGTAGCGATCATTCATGCATTGAAGATGAGCATGTACTGTCTTCTTAGTAGGAGGTTTATATTGATGACAGACCATAGTGGATTGAGATACCTATTTGACTGAGTGAATCTGAATACCAGGAAAGCAAGATGGTTGGCTAGGATAAGTGAGTTTGACTTCGATATCAGCTACATCAACAGTAAGGATAACAGGGTTGTAGACACTCTTAGTAGAAAAGTGGAGGTAAATCACATAGCAACTATGAGCTCCTATGGGATATATTTACATAATCATATTTTATAGGAAGGAAAAAAAGATGAAAGGTATCAATAAGTTAGGAAAGTTTTACAGCAGGGTATAGTTGATTAAGATGTGGAATATCATCTCGTAGTAGATGGCTTGGTCAAATTCTAGGACAAGATCTATGTGCTAGATGACATTGATCTCAAGAAGATTATTTTGAGGCATTTTCATGTCAAGCCATATTTAGGTCACTCAAGATATCAAAAGTCATTGAAATCTATGGAGAACTTCTACTATTGGTCGCATTTGCAAAGGGAAGTGGTGGAGTTTGTTGCTAGATGCTGGGATTGTCAGTAGGTTAAAGTTGAGTGTAAGCACCCAACTAGTTTGGTACAACCTATTTTGATTCTAGAATGGAAATGAGAGGTCATTTACATGGGTTTCATTACAATTTTTCTAAGGATATCAAAGCAGCATGATTCCATCATGGTTTTTCTTGACAGGTTTAGCAAGGTAGCTCACTTCATTTGAGTGAAGACTACTTATTTAGCTAGTGAGGTAGCACAGTTCTTCATTAGGGAGATAGTGAGGTTGCACGATGTTCCAAAGCATATTATGTCAGTCAAAGATTCTAAGTTCACTTCGAGGTTTTGGAAGGAGTTATTTGCAAGTTTAGATACAGAATTGGCCTTCAATACAAATTATCATCCACAAACATATGGACCAGACAGAGAGGGTCAACATGGTTCTGGAGGAAATGTTGAGGTTGTAGGTTATGCATCTGTAGTGGAAGTGGGAAGAGTATCTTCCACTAGTTTAGTTTTCTTACAACAATGGGTATCAATAGTCACTCATGATGAGTCTATTTGAGGTACTCTATGGGTGGAGTTGTAATACTCCCATCAGCTGGAGTGATCTAGTGACCATGGTACTTATTAGACCAGACATGTTGGTAGACATGGAATAGGAAATGTAGGTTATCAAGAATAATATACATGGATATTAGGATAGGAAGAAAATTTATGGAGATCAACACACGACATTTAAAGAGTTTCAGGTTAAAGAGCATGTGTATTTTTTCATCAAGCCCAAGAAGAGCTCCTTGAGGATTGGATCATGTGCCAAGTTGGCACCTTGGTATTGCGGGCCATTGAAGATCCTTGCGAGGATTGGACTAGTGACCTATAAACTTGCATTTCCTTCGACAATGAAATTCCATGATGTTTTCCATGTTTTATTTCTTAAAATATATGTAAAGGATGTTGATCATGTTATTGATTGGTCACTATTGTAGGTGGATCTAGAAGAAGAATTCTAGTTGGAATCTTAGTGCATATTGCAGTGGAAACAACTGATGTTTCTGAATAGAAAAATAGAGAAATTTAGAGTGCACTAGAATCACTTTGGGCCCAATGAAGCTACATGGGAGACGATTGATCAAATGCAGTCTATGTATCCTTCAATATTTGTTGGTGGAGGAAAAAATATTTTTGGTATATGTGTATATTTATGTACGGCTTTTATTGAAAATACCACAATGAGTTGTGTTATAAAGTTCCAATAAGCGGTATTTTCTTCATGTGTCATGTTTGTCATCATGGTTTTCCTTTGACTAGGTTGTTCATTGTAAATACTACAATGAGCTTGGTTATAAAGCTCAATGGGAAGTATTTTTTCTTTTCAATGGTTTTTCTAGTTATAGGTGTCATTGAACATTGAGGATAGTGTTCCCCTAAGGGGAAGGGGTCTGCAACAACCTTGGGTTAAAATTTCATGTAATAAAGTTGATAAAGGAAAAATAAGATCAAGGTCATGGGGCATGTATTCCAAGCTTAATGTTGGGAAAAGTATCCTAGTGTGAATCACTTGTTGTTTATTATGGCTAAGGGGAAATTGGAAAAGGAAATGGAAAATTATTTGAAAAGGAAATAAGCTATTATTGGCATTTTATTTATGAAATAAAGGGAATTAGGAAACAATTGAGGTGAAAGGTCACAAGTTGCATGTGAGGAGGAAATTGAAGGAAAATAGAGGAAAAATGAAGAAATTACAGGCATCAATAATAAAAATACATAAGAGCATCAATTTGGGGCCTTTTGTTAGTTCAAATTTGGAATTGGGTTGAGAGAGGAGAAGAGTACCAAGAGGAGAAAGGAAACAAGCAAGAAAAGGAAGGACAAGGAAAACAAGGATCAAGCAAGGAAAGGTTGGATCAAGCAATTTTAGTAGGAACACTTGTAGGTAGAAGGTTTCTTGTATGATTTCCTAACTTGTTTTAGCATGCATGGTATATTAATGTGTATATTTAATTTATTTTATGTTAGTGGCATGGATTTTACAAGGTTTTGATAGTGGTTTTAGCCTTTCCTTTCCATTTCTGGATAGCCCGGGTGTGATGGGATTCATTCCTAGTTGAGGTCTAGGTTACTGAAAGGTTTTGGATCTAGGTGAGGTGGTCTCAAGAAAATACCAAGGGTTGGGGATGGAGATGGTTTTCTCCCGGAAGACCTCAAGAGGTGGGTGGAGATAGGAAAATTCCTCAAGGGATGGTGAAGTAGTACTAAGGCATCCAAGCTCGATTCGGTTTTGTGATCTTGGAACTAGTTTAGTTGATATCACGGTATTGTGAGGGTGGATGTGGTTTAGCCTCTAGATTACCTTGGCTTTCTATGGATTGGTTTATGCCATGATATCCTACATTCAAGCTTGGAATATGGCACGTGGATGATTGGCTAAAAGAAATATTTGGTTCAGCCCAATCTATGGTAGGGTGGTACATGGAAGTCCTTGACTTGGCTGGCTTTTTCGTATGTAAATAAGACTTGTATTTCATGAGTAAATATGCTTGTTATTATGTGAGGTTAATTTTTGTTCTATCATTATTATTTCTCTAGTTACATGCTAGTTATAAGCATGGTATGACTCACAACTGGTGGTGTCACAATTAAATAACACTTATCGGGTTCGTGATCCTTATTTATATCGCTATTTTTTTAGACTGAAAGTGTTGCAACGATCATTTATTTATATCATGTATGTTCACATTCCATGATCTGAGAATTCATTAGCAGAATCTATTACTAATCAAGTATTAGATTAGCACATTAATCATTCATAAAATTAACTAACATAAAAAAAAGTTGAATCTGTATATATATTATAAAATCGCCTGTATATAGATGGAGTATTCAAAAATAGTATACAAAATTGGGATAGGATGTCGTCAAAATTTGCGCTTATGCCCATAATCATGTCCAATCATACATATATCTATCTATCGATCTAGCTCACAATGAGCGGTTAAAAAGTTAACCACAGCGTTGGCTACACACTGAAGTATCCGGACCTAGTCCCCTGGTAGCCCTACCACATGGCATTGCATCTCCTCAGGTAGATCCTCTACAGCTATCATAGGTACTTGGTGAGTTAGTCTCACCAAATTTCTATGAACAACATAAAGGAATCTTTCTATCTCGGTTGTCATCTCTTTGGCCCCTCCTTTGCAATCCATGTGCCTCAGAAATCCATCAGGTCTCACTAGACCCACATCTAGAACATGGTCATTATATTTTGTTAGTATTTTGTCTCATCAATTTTTATTTTTTTTAAAGTTCATTTCATATTAAAAAATCCATTTTTTTTTTAAAAACTCACAAAAACTTAAAAATTGCTACCTATATCTCCCCATGCCACATTTAGTGGTAACACTAATTTTGGATCTCTTAAGAAATCCATGCTGACATATGGGTAGTCATTGACTGCGATGATCTGTTGATCCCACCAAGTGAAAAAATCATCATCAAAGGTCGTTCTGGGCATGTCACTGTCCCCAAGGTGCTTCATCAAGTCCACCAATCTACCCATTCATGGATCTCTAAGGCTGTTGATGGACACTGATACTTTGTGACGTAGCCTAGGTACCTTCTCGAAGAAGAATGAACACAAGATGGTTCCATATCCAAAATTATTCATTTGACCCTTTTGTATAGAGGTTAGTTGACTCTTCATGTTAGTCATAAGAGCCATGCACCAGTCAAATATTGTGGTAAGACATTCCACTGCCAGGCTCATAGATACTTTTGATGCCTGATGCAGGGAAGTTGAGCCATTTACCCGTGCAATGGTAAATAGAAAAATCCTAAAGGATATACTTTCCACATGTTTGATTAGAATTTGACTCCCAATATTCTCTGGATGTCCAGGACAATATATATGGACATAGTCTTCCATCGAAAGACTACCTCTTGTCCTGCCTATCGAGTGCATGACCTCCCTTCTTCAAGAGAGACTGATAATGAAATAGATATCTTAGACCTCAATAAATAGATGCATCTGGTCGATCATGAAAACATCATCCTCTATGCTCTAGTAGTCGATCAAAAGTTCTAGCAAGCACATATTGGATTTCATATTTGGCATTTTGAAGAATTTGACTAAGCCACAACCTCTCAGAGCATCCAATGCATTTTGATCATTCATTACCTCATTATCTATGGCGTTATGCTATGTTTTCCTCCAAGTGATAGTCATCCTGCAAAAAATTGAGGTTTCAACCATTAATTTATATGTTAAAACTTTAACTCGCATACACACAGGTTTCCTTTACACATAGTCACATGTAGGGCCTTTGTATACACAGGTTACTCATATCCAACCCACATGTACACAGAATTGAATTTTTGGGCATAGTTTCCCACGGTCAAAAAGTTGAAAAACTTTTAAAAACTGTCATAAAGCATTACAAGTAGAATTTGAGGATTACCTGGAGACTTTGGGGTGATTCAAATAGTCCAATTTTTCAGAGAAAATCTTGCTTAGTTTTGCTCCACAGCTCTTTGCTCGAAATAGAAATGAAAAAACTGTGAGTCCAAAAGTCATTATATAACTTTGAAATAGCAAAATATTTTTTCAAAAATTGACTTTTGTCTGATGGATTTTTTTACCTATGGGCTTGGATCTTTTTACAAGAAATTTTGGAGACTTCTTCGAGATGTTGTTTCGGTCCCATGTCTACTGACCCATCATGGCAGGTATTGTTCTCTCACTAGAATTTAGGTTAGGGAAAACCATTTTCCATTGCATCTTGCATACTAGCATCCATTCAACAATACATTAGCAGTAGGGTTGACCCCATCGTATCTTGGTCAGCAAACCATTTTCACTCACCAATTTTTTTTAAATCATGTGTGATGGTAGAGCCATCCTCTACATGGGCATCTTAGTTAGATCCTCACTAACATTGGTTTCCCATGTTGCTATATAGAGTAGGCTTGGGAGTCCTCTTTAGTCTCGCCATGACTGATGTGTTGAAGACACATTGTCCTTTCTTCTGCGCTAATTTCTCACCATATATCCTAGAGGCTCCTTTGTGTTGAGTTGTACTATTGCATTACATTTTGACTATTTATACCCTTTGGTCTTGAGCTGGCTTCACTAGGACTCGTGTTTAAGCCACTTATTTTACCATGTATTCTGCAAAGTCAACCATGCAATCACTGAGCTTCTGCAACTTGACACATCCTTTTACCCATGGAAAGAGCATCCCTTTGAGTGTCCTTGACCAGTTTCGATTCCCTGTATTGAGCGTAGGAATGTTCCCCTCCCAGGAACTAGATCATATGTTTCTCTGACACTCATTCTTTCCACTATACTATAACATTCTTTTATTATTTTTCCAACTTAAAGAAAAAGAAAAAAAAAAATTATATATTCCAAAAAGAGTGGGAACGGGATGACATTTCCATATTTTGTTGGAAGCTAGAGCTTTTCATGATGCCCTTGAACAAAGCACTCAAAATAAAGTGTCTCCTCCATTGGGGTGGGATTTAGTTTGACTTAGGAGCACCTTAACCTTGTTATTGAGTCACTACTCCTCCAGTTGGTTACCTCTTCCAATCATATGGATATTTTTTTTATGTCTCTTGCATGACAAACTTATACAGAGTTATCATATACTGCCATATAGTCATCATTGAGTCATGCTTTTGTTCAAGGGAAGTAAACTTGAGTCGGCCTGTCTATGGTGTCGCTTGTCCTATTTTTTAATCGATCATCCCTAGTTGTCAGTATCATGTTTGTCATCACATCAGTTATATTGGTCCTTTGCTGGTGCCAGTTTCAGAAGGTCTCCATTGACTTCTTCCTAGTGGGTTGTGTCCTTATCGACTATGACAAATTTCTCTGAGGGCATATCTAGAGCTGCAACCTGGCCCTATTTTTGTTATTGATAGGTCACCTTGTGCTCAACATCGATCAATATCATAGGTATTTGAATGAGTGGTTTCCCTTGTGTTCGACATCATCTTTCATTATCACATATTGGGATTCATGCAGTGCCTTGGTTTCCATCTGAACCTATTGGTGGATTCCTCACCTTTGTGTAAGCTTTCATTATTGGTTGGTTCAAAGGGCTTCTATCATGTGCTAGCTACATCTTGTGTACGCTGGAAATGTGCTTCGATTGGGTTACTACATCCTTTTCATCTGATTCCTTCCACATTATTGGCCTACGAGTTACACTGGTGCTAGATTGATGAAGCATGCCTTAATTCCTTCCTTCTAGTGGATGTTTTCTTATACACTACAGCTCATTTGCTCTGGAAAAAACATCTAGATCCCATTTGGTAGTACCTTGGGGTTTGCAGTCATCAGCGATAGATTCTTTCGCTATCGAAAGTGGGAAACTATCATTATCTCTTGATTGATAGATTATTTCAAGTGTTCGACATCAACTCATTCATTCGCACTTGTTAGATTGTATTGGGTACCTTGACTCTCATTATAATTATCAGTGAGTAGTCTCGTGTTTGTTAATGGTATACATCAATGATCGGTAATCAAATGATTTCTCACATGGTCGACCTGAGATCATTCATTCCCGTTTTGATTTAATGTACCACAGTGTTGTGATTTAATGTACCTCGGGTAGCATCAACATGTTTTGGTTCACTTTTCAGTGGATCCTGTTGCTGCTAGTTAACACCATCCACCATATATGTTGTATTTCTTCACAGAAAAATCTTATATGCTAGCATCCGAGTTGTGTTGTAGTATCATTTTATTCCATCATGCTCATTTGGTACTATTGGGATCAGTTTTTGACATCAGTTATCAACTTCATCCTTCAGCATCATTGATCATCTTCTTATATGTGATATTCAAACATGTACATTTTCGATCACAATTAGATGATAAATTATGTACTTTCAGTTCCTTTATACTAGTATACATATTGGATCCATTTGTACTTGATATGTGGACATGCTTTATTTAATCTGAGCATGGGTATGCCCGCCTCAGACAACAGTTTGTTTTTCATCTCTTTTGATGGCTTGCCAGGCTAAATTTTGGTGAAGTCCTAGTCAGTGGCTTCTACAGGGGCTCCTCCTAGATGAGTGAATATCCTTGAAACAACTAAAACAATACGATGATAGATTCATGATTAGAATGATAGCTATATATTCCATGATTTTGATTAGTGTCATTTTATTCGACAGTCATTCAAAGGGAGGATGACTTAATTCTGACACTAGACTGCATTTAAATTCCCTCACGATCATATCTGCCTATTTGGCCATAATCCCGACTTCACACAGGATCTGCTCCAACGCAACGTTTGCAAGGATTTATCAACAAGTTCGGCTTCAGATCTCTACATACGATCCACTCCAATCCCTGCAGCCACTACATACATTATGTGATTGTGAATTCTTCCAACATAAAAAATTATGGATTGCTCACACGAAAGCTATAGGCACACAAAATTTAACCATAGAAACAATGAAATGAAAACTCACAGAAAAATAATCATTCTTCTATTCTAACATATTTATTTGTAGAGTATTGGTTATCATAATTTTCACATCTTTTTGGGCCCTTGCTTGAGAGAGTCATCTTTTTGGGCGCTCCATCTAGAATTCTAACAACCAAAAATCTTTTGAACCATTAAAAGAAAATATTTCTGAAGCACCCATTTTAAGAGGACCAAATTGGAAGCTACTTTTCCACATTTTGATTGATGGCTCAGATACAACTTTAGGAGTTATATTAGGAAAAACATATTTAACTCCTTATTCCATTTATTACATAAGCAAAAACTTGAACCCTACGGAGTTGATATTAGGGGAATTTTAAGGTCTAAATGGGCCTCCTAAGAAAAATTTACAACCAAAATAGACTTTATAAGAACCAATAGGATTCAATATGATGATTTCAACCATGGTAGATGATTCACCTTTTTGGAGTAAAAAGGTAAAAAGATTAAAAAAATAATAAAATAATAAAACTAATTTTCAACTCATATTTTCAACTTATCTCCCTAAGGTTTTACTCATATTTCAAGCAGTATTACTCATTGGATGCAAAATATAATTCCTCATCCAAGGAGTACCCATGGTTCATACTTTCAATGGACCTTGCTACATGAAAAATTAGAAATACATGAAAAATGTGATTGCAATCACGTTTTTTCATGTATTTCTCTTTTTATGTGTAGTAGGACCCATAGAAAGTATGAAACATGGGTACTCCTTGGATGAGGAATCAAATTATGAATCCAAGGAGTGTTTCCACTTGAAATTTGAGTAAACCCATAGGGATATAAGCTAACAATACGAGTTGAATTATTTTTTTGTACTTTTCTCCCTCTAAAATTTGATGATGTAATCTAATATTATTTTATTATTTCCACTATTATTCTATAATTTCCTTATGAGGCCCATTTTAAACCTCAAAAATTCCATAATGACTATACTTAAAAAAAAAAACGTTTTTATTTGTTGTACATGCCATCAATATATTCAAACATTATATCATACACAGATTATTTTGCAATTAGATATTTAATGAATAAACCTATTACTAATGGCAGACTTACAAGATGGCTATTGTTATTACAAGAATTAAATATTACTATTTTGTATAGACCCGGAAGAAAACACAGCTGCTAATTCTCTATCTAGAATCCAAAATAATAATAATGATGTTCTTGTTGAAGATAATTTTCCTAATCAATATATTTTTGTAGTATCTAATAAACCTCCTTGGTATGTAGATATTACTAATTATTTGGCTACAGGGAAACTACCATCATACTTGTCTCCTTGAGAGAAAAGGAGGCTTTTCAAACTAGTGCATCATATTCATGGATAAATGAAGAATTATACAAGATGGGACCTAACTTAATCATTCGAAGATGTGTTACATAAGATGAAGTGTAGTGTCCAAAGATTGTCTTACCATCACACCGCCTTTTGCCTATATCTCCTCTCTTTTCCTACATTTTCCACCTAGATGATGCCACAACCACTAGGTTTTGATAAAAGTAAGTAATAATATTTATTCTTCTTCAAGTTTAATTATATGCCCTATTGTTTTGTTAAATAATTCAATTGGCTACAAAATTGATATGTTTCCATAGCTAATCCAGATTTCTATAGTTCTCTCCATTGTTTGCAAGGTTCAAAAGCTCTAGGTCAGCGAAAAAGTATATGGATGAATAGGGAATGGTCCCAACATGGATCCCTTCCTATCCCCTTAAACTAGTTCATCAATATGAGCATAGGATATCGCGGTCAAATCCTAAAGTCAACCGCAGGATCCTCACTCGAACGAAATCCGAGTTTCATCAAAACCTTATCAATTTGCTTTCGAAATATAAAATCAAATGTTTAACGATATAATTTGTTAAAATAAAGATATCTAGGCTTAAATTACTTATGACTATTATGCTAAAGACTTGTTATAAAATTTATGGCCGCATTGTTATTTCGTGCGCAACTGATGATGTAATTTTGAGACAGTTTGTTAAATTTTGTTTATAAGCAATAGAACTTGTTTTGTGTGTATGTGTTGTGTTGTTTGGAGATTATGTATTGATCTGTAGAGGGCCCCTATGATAGTGATAGATCTTTAAGCAAATTGAATTCGATTTCTTTTCATTCCTTTAAATACTCTATGTTTGTGTGAGAAATGCAGTACAATGACTCCACCAGTGAATCGTTGTATGGATGAGTACTTTCATCTGCTTTACACCTAGATTAACTTGATATTTTAATTTCTTTTTATCTGGTACAACTTGGTTCTTTCATTTGTTTTTTATCTAGAATAGCCGAATTGTGTTTATTCCATAAGTATAGATGTTGTTTAGAATATCTTGATTGAATCAGATTGAGTAAGTAGAAGTGTGAGAGCCTTATTTTAACAATTGAATTCAGGCAATACTTATTTTCAGTCTAATAGAATATATTTCTCTTAGTGAATCAGAGCTGTAGCCTAAAGACTCAAGACAAAAATCCCAAAATAATCTAACACAAGTACAAGTTAGAAGCACTCCCATATCATCCATAAACTAATTCAATAGAAACTAACTCTTAAGAAATTAGATAATAACTTTAGTGATCGAGACATTAATAATATCAATGACACCATCTCCATATGAATATTAAATTCAGAACCTAACAGGAACATAACGACATAAGGAATAACTTCTAGCACATATAGCACATCTGTACTTCATCAATCTAGGCACCCTAGTTGACAATTTCTGAAATTAAAGACATTAAATTGGCCAAACATTTTGGCACCGTTGCCAGGGAAGTACAAATAGAAGCTAAGAAAAAAAAATCAAAACATGTTATGCATAGGGATAAAGCCTCGAGAGGTAGATTTGTAGGGTGACGAAGGATTTTAATTCCCACAAATATACTCACTTCACCTGGACTTCGAGAATCCACACCACCTACTCAAACCCGAATTCCTTTTGGAGTTTGAAAAAGGCTTCCGGAAATATCAAGATCCGAAATCCAATCTAGAACTTCACCCAGTTCCTCTACTGAAGTTCTAATTGAATAAAATCCTACATCCCCAACTACAGGAGTAATATTTCTATCCTCCACTAGCGAGCAAATTTCGGGAGGAAAATTATAAGTTCCTACTGAAGAAGAGGAATCAGAAACTTATTCTGAGCAACCGTTGACATAGGAACCAGAAAGACTATAATAACACTATATTAGTTCCAAAGAATTTATCATGGCTGAGGAAGGGGAAGGAGAAGTACACAATGTCCATGGCGAAGGATTGGAGGAAGAGGAAGAGGAAGAGGTAGAGGTAGAGGAAAGGGTAGAGGTAGAGGAAACCAAGATCCTTCTAGATTCCCTATTTTTGATGAAGATACAACCCTCACAATGAAAAATCTATCACCCTCAATTCTTCCTAATTTCCACCAAAATAGAAACGAAGATCTAGAGATATTTCTCTTCAAATTTAAGGTATTACACAAATCATATGATTATCTGCATGATGCTCAAAAGTTAAATTGTTCCCTGCCACATTAAAACACTCAACATTAAAATGGTTCACAAGTCTAGGAGTGCATTCCTAGAAACCTTAAAGATGAAGTCCTCAAAATGACACAAAAATAAGATGGAAATCTTGAATATTTGGTAAAAAGGCTTGTTTATAATGTTAAAAGAGAAAAAATGGATAATTTGGATGAAGAAACCTTAAAATCCCTTTTACTTAGAGCTATTAAAGATGGGTGGATCAATGTCCTTAACCTAACTGGGAAAGGAGATATTTCCCAACTACCATTCCCATATATTTATGATTTATGTGTACATATCTCAAGGGGTAAAGCACGAGTTGGGAGGAGTCATAGAGACCCCCTCTTCTCAAGAATTAAAAAATTCACAGCTAAGACAGTTAGCGAGGTAGAATTAGGAAATTTGCTTGATACCTTCAAAACATATATTTTAGGGAGCCTAAGTGAGGAGATAGACACCCTTAAAATAAAAAACAAGGAAAATTCAAAAAATGATGCATTATCTATCTTCTATCCCAAATGTCGGAAGAAACATGCTGTAAGAGAGTGTCCCTTAGATTCAAAATCCATAGAAACCTATGTCATATGTGCAAATAATCACGATACAAAGGAATGCCCATCGTTACGAGGTCTTAAGGCTATATTTAATGATCAAGGAATATCAGAACCAATAGACCCTCTCTACTTTATGGCCAAAATACCATGGAAAAATCCCTAACCAAATCAATCACATGGATTTAGACCATAGAAATTTTCCCAATGTTCACAAAATAATTGAAATTCAGCCTCGCAGCCTTGGGCTTAGCCACAGTCACAACGTTGGAATCAAGGTTGGAAAAATCCTTATGGAGCCTATGCTCAATATCAACAATACTCACCATCTTACCTTCCACCACAATTTATACCACCATCTAATCAAATTCCCCAAGCTAACCAATTACGACAAATTCCAGTTCATAATCAAAACCCACGCTTTCCCTACCATTTCCACAAAAACAAAATCAATTACCTGCTAAACCACTTCTGAGTCCTAATAATAAAATACCGCAACAACTAGTATACAACATAAAGGGGTAGAATCCTTAAACTTATGTAATAACTCCACTAGACCTAAATAATGTTCAATTAAGGTTTGGAAGAGTATTACTAAGAAAACCCCCTGTTGTCATTCAAGAAACAAGATCTAGTCTTGAAAAGAACAAAAACCAAATAGAAGAAGGAGAGACCTCTCTCCGTCAAAAGGAAAACAAACAAACAAAATAAGTTCCAATAAACACTCCCATAATAGAACAACCCTCGGTATCAATTACACCACCTTTTCCTTAACAGCTGAAAATTGATGAAGGAGTGGAAAAAAAATTATCTTGCCTGATCACAACATGATGGATGAATTGAGAAATTCTTTTATTAAGATTTCTTTACTACAAGCCATAAAATAAATACGATTTTTTGCAAAAACAATTAAGGAACTAAGTACACAAATATCAGGGAGAAAAAGAAAATATATAAAAAGAATTATGTTAGTTGGAAAAATTGCAAATATGATGATGGGGAAGACAAAAATTCAAAAATACTTATATCCAAGTAGCCCCATTGTAAAAATTCATATTAATGGAATTGAAATACCAAACACACTAATTGATCTAGGGGCAGCCATAAACATAATGAGAATACAAGTTATGGGAACACTTAGGCTTCCTAACCTTCAATACACACCAACTTTATTACAACTGGCAGATAGGTCTGTGATGAAACATGACGGTGTATTGGAAGATTTTTGTGTATCCTTAGATTCTTGGTAATATCTAGTTGACTTCATGGTCTTAACACCCAAGAATAATTTAGGAGGACATCCATTAATTCTAGGAAGACCTTGGTTACCTACAACTGTTGCTTTCATTGTTTTTAGATCAAGTGACATGTTTATCTAAGATGGACATTCTATGAAGAAATTTACATTATATCCTCCTGCAAGAACAACAATAGATACAGAAACTGAAGAATGGATGGAAGATGAAGAAGATATACAACCTATTTTTACTACTAAACAAGTAAAGAGGAAGACCAAATTCTAAATTTATTGGAAAATAATGAGTCTTCCTCACATTATGATTGTAGTGGCAATGAGTATCTCTCATCTAAACAATTATCATTGCTTTCCATGTAAAAATTTGGGAATTTCTCGATGGAATTTTTTGCAGGAAAAACCCTGAATGTCAATGAAAACTTGGAAGAATTGCAAAAGAACCAATTGATAGAAATTTTACAAAAACATTCTTCTACCTTTGCATGGGAATATACTGACATGATAGGGATTGATCTTAAAACTTGCATACATCATATCTACATTGAACAAAATTTAAGACTAGTTAGACAACCTCAACAGACAATGAACCCAAACTTAATGAAATTGTTAATGAGGAATTACATAAATTGTTAAATATAAATTTCATCTACCTAATATCTGATAGCCAATGGGTTTGACCCCTAGTAATAGTTACTAAGAAAAATGGAAAATGGAGAGTATGCATCAATTACACGGAACTAAATAAAGCAATATTAAAAGGCCACTTTCCACTACGTTTTTTAGACTAGATCTTAGACACACTAGCATCAAAAAATATTTTTCCTTCTTGGACGGGTTCAATGAGTATAACTAGATTCAGGTAGCCGCTGAAGATTAGGATAAAACCACATTCACTTGTCCATGGGTAACTTATGCTTACCGAGTACTTCCCTTTGGATTATGAAATGCTCAAGCAACATTCCAAAGAGCAGTCCTCAAAATTTTCTCTGAACTTATTCATGATTGTGTGGAAGTGAACATGGATGATTTCACAGTTTATGGAGATTCTTTCAATGAAGAACTAGAAAATTTGGTAAAAGTAAAAATAATATGTAAAGAAACAAATCTCTCATTAAGCCATGAATTTTTTTTTATGATGTTTAATGAAGGAATTGTTTTAGATCATCTATTTCAGGAGATGGAATCAAGGTAGCCTCATCTAAAGTTGAAGTCATTTCTAAGTTATCAGTGCGAAGTTGTCAAAAACATGTTAGAAGTTTTCTCAGTTTTACTGGATACTATAGAAGATTTATAGATAACTTCATAAAAATTGCATCCCCACTCTTTAAATTACTCACCAAGGACTGTGAATTCAGTTGGGATTCTGAATGTCAAGTTGCCTTTGAAACTTTGAAAAAGAGAATTTCTAAAGAACTTATCTTAAAAGGACCTAACTGAAAATTGCCTTTCCATATCTCAATAGATGCTTTAGAGTCAGCCTGAGGGGTTATGTTAGGACAAAAACATCTTACTCATGCAATCTATTATACCAGTAAAAATCTAACTCTTGTAGAGTTAAATTATACTGTAACTGAAAATAAGTTTTTAGATATAGCTCATGCCATTAAAAAATTAAGACATTACGTAACTGGCAATGAAACGTTTGTTCACATAGACCATTGTGCCATTAGACACCTATTGAACAAAAAAGCCACTAATGAAAGAATAACCAGATTGCTCTTACTGTTACAAGAATTCAACATAACCATTCTAGATAGGCCAGGAAAACATAATACAATTGTTGAATTTTTATCTAGAATATGAAATGAAGATAATGATCAACCCGTAGAGGATAAATTTCCAGATGAATATGTTTTTGTGTTATCTAATAAATCACCTTGATTTGCAGATATTTCTAACTATGTAGCTATAGGAAAAATTCCATTTCATTTATCCCCTAGGGAAAAGAGAAGAATAGTCCATAATAACACATCTTATTCATGGATAAATGAAGAATTATACAAGACGGGACCATATCTCATCATTAGAATATGTGTTCGGGAGGATGAAATACTAGAAATACTTAAATATTTCCATGATGAGCCATGTGGGGGACATTTTTTTGACAAAACGACTACTTAAAAAATCTTGCTTTTAGGATATTATTGGCCTTCCATTTTCAAGGACACCAAAGAATATGTTGAAAGATGTGACAATTATCAAAGAATGGGAAAACCCACTCTTTCAAATGAAATGTCACTGCAACCACATGTACTCATTGACATAAAACCAAGATTTTGTATTTTTCTTTCTCTAGTTGGCATGCTTATCTCCTGGTTTCAACCAAATTGATATCCAAACTTGATGAGAAATAAGATTCCCACAAATTGAAGTTGTCAGACATCAACTTCTCCTGTTGATGGGGATAATATTTATCCTTCCTGTAAGAAAGATATGCAAAATGTAAAAGGTAACCGCTAGGTCTCAAAAAGTGATCCACTTCTTTCAACAGAACACCATAATTTTTACGCCAATCAACATGACAACATGAATAATGGACCATTTCAAATGAATTGCTTGGATACTCTAGTTGCGTTGTAACAATAAAAGCAATCATGGAACCAATCCTTGTTCAATATCAAATTGAATATTATTCTCATGCCCATGCTTTGGAGCAAATGACATTGTCTATATACCCAGTGGAAGTAGATAAGCTGAAAAAAGTTGCAAAACCAAAACGAACATCAAGAAATTCCACCACTGCTATGGCTCGTAAATCCCCTATTCCATTAGTCATCATTTTTCCCAAACTTTGGATCTACTTTGAAGCTACATGCTTGAAATGAGTACCACCACCTGTGAACCACCCTAGTTTACCCCGCTTATGCACCCAATTTTTCCCACCTTTGGCTTTCTACTAGATGTGAGTGGTTCATATTGCTTCACCACACATAATATTTACTGATTGGCGATTTTATTGGGATCTTGTATTCTTTAGGAGGAGTTATTAATTGGAAAGGTTGCTCCTCAAAGGGAGAGGAAAAATTTCTTTCAAAATTAACTCTTCAAGAACAATTCAAAATATTGAGAGTGTTGATATACTTTAAATCATGACGTCGAACATACTCAATAAAATTCAATGATCAACCATTCATTCCTTCTATAGGTATCTTTATCGCATCAAATTTAAAATTTAGAACCACCTTGTTACTTAACTACTACTTCCAAGTTGAGATCAATAATGTGAAATCAAGCACGACTATCTTCCTTGACTGCACATCTAACATGGAGGAATGTGAAAAAGCCCATATTTAGATGCAAACATGAACAAGATGAAACACGTGAGCTAGCCATGTATACACCCATATTTTCACTCTTTTGCACATTATCACACATGAATATCTCCGCCAATTTCAGTTGAAGGCAACTGAATTATTGAACTCCATTCAAAATGAGCCAAATGGCCTTCGAAGTTGCAAATTTGAAAAGAAATTGTTCAAATAGAGGAGAGAGTTTTCTCGAGCTGGAATATTTGGATTTATGAAAAGAGATTCCATAGTAAAAAACTATACATTTAACAAGGTTTCGTGTTACTCTGCAAATATTAAAATGGTGTGATACTTTCAGAAGCCTTAAAATCCTATTATTAATGTTTAGTAAAAGCTAAAAAGCTTGATCTTGAAGGAATGTATAAAAAATAAGTCTGCATAATTCCAATAAAATATCAAAATTTGATTCAATGTAGCTTGAAATATAAGGTCAAAAGTTTATTCAATGTAGCTTTTAGTTCAATGTCAAAAGTTGATTCAATGTAGTTTTTAATTTGCCCACCAATCAGTTAGAATACAAGGCTATGATATATTTGGAGACCATTGTAGCAGTGTTGCATTACAGGAGGCAATTTTCAAAACCTTAATAAGATTAAATATTATGTAGGATTTTCACTGAAGCTCCGGTCTTTAGCAAACCATAATGTATGTGTCAAAACTGTGAAGGAAAATAATATTTTTTTAGCATTTTAGTTTTTTGTTGAAAACCCAATTTTCAAAATTGGTGATTAGTTTGGTAATAGACCATCCCTTTATTATAAGTTTAGAATTTTAATTTTTGAAAGGTTCACATACTATGCATTCAATGTTGTTAATATTAGTGTGTATCCCATAATCCAATGCAAAAATATACACTGTAAAATATATACTTTACCTTGTAGTTCCAACAATATATATTAAATTATCTAAGTCCATAACATAAATCAATATTAATTAATCTACTTTGGAGTATTATTGATAACATTCAATATTTATTTTATTGTGTTAAGCCATCTATATGTCCCATAAGATATCCTCAAGATATCTTTGGTCATAATCTTCTAATATACAAATGCTATGGCCATGTCTAGGTCAAGGAAATTTGATTTTTTGGTTATTCCGTGCAATTTTCAAAACCATAATTAAAGATTTAATAATTAATTTTTTGTTTTATATAATCATTTTAATTTTTTAATAATATATGTTGAAATTTTGAACAATATATGTTATTGAAGGGTAATTTTTAATATTTTTTTATTGGTGAAAGGTTAATTTATTATTAAAACATTACTAGTGAAGGGAAAAATTTTAAACATAAAGCTTCTTGATGGGCAGTATAAAGTCCCAAAAAGTAAAAAAAAAAATCATATCACAGACAAAGAGAAATCCAAATTCCAACCCTGATGCTCTGATAGAGGTATTCAAAAAGTTATATGTATATTCCTATATTTTTTATGATTTGTAAGGTAACAAAGGTTGATATTTTTTAAGAAGAAGAATACTCATTTTAGTGTGGTGATAATTTTTTATATTAATTGAAAGCTCTACTGAGAAGAGGTACTTTGGTTACATCAATCTCTGGGATTCATGAGTTGTGATTATTAGTCAGTTTCCTTGTGATATGTAGACTTGTTTTTTTCATAAATTATTTCTTCACTTTCAATGGGTTGAATGGTATATATATAATATATATATATAATATTATATATATATATATATTATATATATTATCGCTTTTGAGCCTGTATCTAGTTTCCAAGCCAATTGATGTGGTGAATTCCTTAATTTGGACAAGATTCATCCATTGCTAGGTGTCTCATCTAGATGGTCTATCTTCTCTCCATTTCCTCTACTCATTGAATATCTTATTGAAGAGTAATTTTTAATAATTTTTCATTGGTGAAAGGTTAATTTATTATTAAAGCATCACTAGTGAAGGGAAAAATTTTAAACATAAAGTTTCCTGATGGGTAGTATAAATTCCCAAAAAGTAAAAAAAAATCATATCATGGGCAAAGAGAAATCCAAATTCCAACCCTGATGCTCCGAGAGAAGTATGCAAAAAGTTATATGTATATTCTGATATTTTTTATGATTTGTAATGTAACTGGAGTTGAGATTTTTTAAGAAGAATACTCATTTTAGTGTGGTGATTATTTTTTTATATTAATTCAAAACTTTGTTGAGGAGAAGTACTTCGGTGACATCAATCTCTGGGATTCATGAGTTGTGATTTATTAGTCAGTTTCCTTGTGATGACTGTAGACTTCTTTGTTTTCAATAAATTATTTCTTCTTCAGTGATTGTAATGGTATTATAATATATATATATATTATATATATATATATATATATATATATATATATATATATATATATATATATATATTTCACTTTGTGAACTCTGTCTAAGCTTCCATTACAATTGATGTGTGGAATTCCCTTTAAAAATATGAACAAGGTTCATCCATTGCTAGGAGTGTCTCATCGAGATGGTATATCTTCTCTCCATTTCCTCCACTCATTGAATATCTTAAATGTCTTAATAATTGCAGCTACATGCCTATGAGTTATTGACTATTTCCCCCCACTAGCCTCTTGAGAGTCCACTTTGATGTTGAAATTGAATCCCTGCTCGATGGTCCTCTCTCTTTCTCAACCAAATACCTTCCAATCCCCATCTTAGTAAAAGATCTGGCTACTGAGTAAATGAATGACATGTTACTATAGTGACCTTGAGTACAGGAGTTAAAGAGATATCCCTCTCTATATTATAAGGGCTAAATTCAAATATTCAAGATTGTGTCATTGTTACCTCCATATTTTTCTTTCACACCTGGGAAAATTAGGGATTGATAACAAAGGTAAAAACCCACAAAATATATTTCTAAGCACCAATCCCAAAGATGTGTAAACACCAAGTTGTTTTAGGCTACACAAAAAAATAGAAATACATGAAAAACGTAATTGCAAGCACATTTTTTCATGTATTTACCTTTTTGTGTGTAGTAGGGCCCATCGAAAGTATGAAACATGAGTACTCCTTTAGATGAGGAATCAAATTATAAATCCAATGAGTGTTTATGCTCGATTTGAATGAAACGCCATAGGGATATAAGTTGAAAATACGAAGTTAAAATTTTTCTTTTTTCTTTTTTCCTCCAAATTTTGATTGATGTATCTAATATTATTCTAATTATTTCCACTATTATTTATAATTTATTAGGAAGTCGCCATTTAAATACCCTCAAAACTTCCCCTAATGTATTATACTGTAACAAAAAGGGTTTTTTATTTGTTGTAACTGCTATCATAAATTCAAACATTATATATACTACAAATCAGTTCGGCAAATAGATTATTAATCGAATAAACCAATTAAACAATGGATGAATATCACAATATTATAATTGCCGTCTATTAAGAAGATATTATATTATTTTTATTTGAGGTGATCGCATAAGAACCATCCGATATGATTAGTCAATCAATTACACAGTTGTTCATGATATGTCTCTCATTCTAGAATCAGACAAAAAGGATAATCAAACTACTGTTGCTCTGTTTTAGTCATCCTATAAGTCATATTCACTAACGACACTATATAATTTGTTGCAGATATCTAAATTAAATCTCCTTGTTGTGGTTAGTAGTCTATCGATAATAGCAATAGCTAATTGTTTGGCTACAGGGAGTCTACCATCATACTTGTCTCCTCGAGAGAAAAGGAAGGTTATTCAAACTAGTGCATCATATTCATGGATAAATGAATAATTGTACAAGATAGGACCTAACTTAATCATTTGAATATGTGTTGGAGAAGATGAAGTTCCATATATATTAAAGGCTTGTCATGATGAACTATGTGGAGGACACTTAGCTAATAAAATAACTACTTATAAATTCCTTCTCATAGGATATTATTATCCTTCTCTTTTTAAGGATGCCAAGGAATATGATAAGAGGTGTGAAAGTTGTCAAAGACTAGGGAAACATGTTTCTTTAGATGAAATACATGTACAACCTCAGGTACTTATTGAACCATTTGAGGAAAGGGTTTTACACTTTCTTGGTCCAATGAATCCACCGTCAAGACAAAAAAAGTACATTCTTCTTTCGACATAATATGTCATAAAATGGGTAGAAGCTAAATCATTTCCGGTTTCTACTGAAAATGTAGTTTCATTATTTTTGAGGATATTTCACTCGTTTTGGTGTCCCAAGGGAATTTGTGAGAGATCAAGGCACTTAATTTACATCCGAGTTGGTACAAAAGATATTGGAGGAGTACAAAATCAAGCATAGGAATTCAACTTCATATCATCCACAGACCAATCGACAAGTTGAATCTACCAATAAAGTAATTGAAGAAATTCTTACCAAGATGGTGCATATACATAGAAGGGATCGGGCAGAGAAACTTCGAAAAGTTTTATGGGCATACAGTACCACATGAAAAAATGCAACAGGATGCACTCCATATGAACTTGTTTATGGAAAGCAAGTCCTTTTTCCTATTGAGTTCCAAGCAAAGACTTTTAAAACATCATCCAAATCGGATCTTGATCTATCAGAAGCCTAAAGAGAAAGAATGGAATAACTGAATGAACTTGATGTCATAAGAAAATATTCTATTCAAAGAACTAATATATTCCAACAACAACAATCCCAATGGCATGATAATTTTAAGAAATAAAGGAAATATTATCTTGGTGATTGGGCATTTCTTTTTGATTCAAAACTTAATGACTTTTCAGGAAAATTTCAAACTCATTGGCTTGGTCCTTATGAGATTGAAATTGTCTTTGATAATGGAGCAATCATAATCAAAACCATTGATTAAGGGAAAGTCACCTTCATTGTAAATGATCATAGATTACGAATATAGCATAAAACATAACAAGGGAGGATTTATAAGAATGCAACATAATTTGATTTGAATTTGTCAAGGAGATTTTCTTCCTCCCAGTTAGTCTTCTACTTTCTTTCTCAAATAAAAAGAAAATTTAAAAAAAAGAAAAATTTATATGTATATATATATATATAATAAATATTATATATATATTATATAAATATATATATTCTATATATTGTATAAACATGAAAACAAACATTGTTGGAATGTTTATACAAAAACTCCAGGTTGAAAACCAACAATTCTTGGTAGCATACATTTTATTTTCCCTATTCTAGTCCCATGTTCTTTTTATGCTTCTTCTCTGTTTTAAAAATAATTCAGCTAGGGAATTGGAAAAAATTTGCAGCACTAATAGATTTCTACAGCTCAATCGGTAGACTACGACTAGGGAAAATGTAAATCATGGAAAAAAACAAACCCAACGAAGATTGCATTTGAAGCAAATTGACAACCTAGAAAACACAAATCAAAATCAGTAAGACAAAGGATCAAAGGTATGTAAATATTAAGTTATATAATAAAGTTAGAACATTTGAATTATGAAATAAATGATGAGTAATTGTTGCTACTGCCATACTACATAATGATTACCATTAATTATTTTCACACGAATTTGGCTTTAATGAAAATATTAGTGTGTTGTCAAAAACGTCGAGGCTTAACCATTGTATAATTCAAAGACATCCCTCTCCTCTCCATTCATCATTCATATTCATGCCGAAACACTTTCATTTCACTCAGACCTATTTTATTTCCAAGACCGCCCTCACCTAAACTTTGTTTTCTAATTCATTCCATACTGAAATTTCTCTCACTCCTTAAGCCTATCAAAAGAGCAACTGTGGTCTATAACTCTCTACCAAGGGAGTCATTGTAAGTTCAAAGTTGAATGGTATTAAGTTTATTAAGGGATATCCATAGGTCAAACAGTTGTTGCATCATGCAAGGTGGCTAGAATTTGTAGAGAAATTTGGTGGGCATGACAAGGACGTAACATAAGATTTTGCTAGGGCATATGATGACATTGAAGAAGAAATTGGGGACGTGAAGTAGGTGTTAACAAATTATTTTATAGCAGGTGCCACAGGATTACCAAGAATTAGAGAGAGATGGTTTAAGAATAAAAGAATTGAAGAAAAAGAATGGAGAGGTTTTCTCAAGAATCCAGGTATGGATATTTTTGTGTTTAAAAATAAAAAACCAGTTATGGATTTGAAGAATAAATGGAGGAATTTGTTGCTAATCATTCAAAATTTTATAACTTGTGAAGGAATATTTGTTAACATGTTCTTTTATCATGCACATTTAATGATCAATTTTCTAGATGGGAATGAAATCATGCTATCATATTTCCTACTTCAAATTTTAAGAAATATGGATGGTAATGTTCAAAGAAAAATACAATCTATATATAACACTCTACACGATCATGGCATAGTGAAAATATTGATTGAAGTGCATCTGAGAAACATAGGAAAAAATTTGGAAGATTTCTTAGTTAGAAATCATTTCAAAGAAGTAGAAATAGAAGAACGTAGCGGTAATACATATAGAAGTAGAAGGAATCTTACCATAGAAGATAACTCACTTCCACAACATGAGCCAGATTTAGAGGGTGAGACTCCTCTTACAGATATGTTAGTGAATCTTAAAAGGAAAAATCCTAAATGAAAGAGAACTAACACTAAGGAAGAAAGTTCATTTAAAAAGAGAACAAATCAAGAGAAAACAGATGATTGTAAAGTTAAAAAAGCAGTCTATTACTACTAAATAACCACCTAAACCATCATATACGATAAGAATAAGTGAAAGGCTCAATAAAGAAGTGCATGAACAACGTCAACATTCCCCATAATTTTCTAATTCAAAGAAATAAGAAATGCAACCTAGAGTTTCATCATCACCGATTCCATCACCAATAGTTCCATCATCACCTATTCCATCATGATTTTCCAGTCTAGTTAGAAAAGCACTAGAGATTGATCCTATGCAACAGGAAATTTATAACAATATAAAATCTTTGGAAAGAAGAGGTACAAGTAAAAATATTGCACCATCCTAAAACCAAGGAGAGAGTGAAGCAATCCATTCTAATATTTCAGGAGAACTTCAAGTTGAAGACACCCTCAAGTAATAAATTTATGAGTGGGAAATATTGAATAGGCATCTGAAGAAGGAGAATGAAACAATAAAGGCACAAAATGAAATCCATAGAGCCCAGAATGACAACGTCCTATTACACCTTGGTTTGTGGTATAATAAAAACAATAAATTGAGAGCTCAAAATAAATTTCTTAAGAGGATTATTATAGGTCCGCAACACATAATTTTGATGAAGAAAACCGAGATGACACTCACCAATAAGAAATCAAGCCAGAGTAACTTGGATGTCCTTGCTCAGGTATCTGAGGAGGCTTATTAATAGGAAGGACTTACAAATTTTGGAAATTTTCATGAGGACATGCAATGTCTTCCATGTGGGGGAATGTTGAACCCTAGAATTGCCTCTTTTTTATGACTCCTTTTCACTCCATTCCTCCTTTTTCGACCTTCATAACTACAATTTGGGTATCATTTTACAAGGTTGATAGCATAGCAAGTACCTACTCATATTCTATTTTATAAATATTATTTGTCTTTATTATTTAACTTAATATATACATGAGCTACTAAATTACAATGATTTTGCAGTTAATGTATGTTTTTGCAGCTAAGTCCAAGGTTCGATAGGTTATGTAGCTTTAGCTAAGAAAAAAGGCATATGGGTACTTGGAAATTGGTTGGGAGAATGATTTGCTCCTATTTGCAGAAGTTGGATTGAGAAATAAGGCACTCTAGCAACTTGGTCAAAGCATAAGTCAACCAACATAGTAGGCAAATCAAGCAAGTGAGATGCATATTTTTCACCTCATGATTTGTTGTGTTGATAGAAAATCATGAGCAGATCATGATACCTTATATTTTATATTTAATTATAGCTAATTTCCACTAGCATAGGTGTAGTTATTTGAAATATTTATTGCGTAAGGGTTTTATAAATATGACTCTCGGAATAGCTGAGATAGACTTGATTTTCTTTTTGTAAAAACACAGTTTTATTATACAAACTCTATTTCATTCCATTTTATTGTTGTGCAATCTCAATGTGTGGTTGATCATCTCATGAAAGTATTATAGTGCCACCTACTTATCATAGGAGGGCCCGTCGAGATAGTTAGGTTTTCCTTTTGTTTATAGTTAGAAATTCATTTTATGTTTCCTATAGATTTCTGTAAGTTACTTTAATGATTTAGGCTTTCATTGCTAGATATAGGTTTAAGATTGTTTTGCAACATGTTACATAATCGTTTCATTGTTCAAGAGAAGAAAGATTTCTAGTGCACATGGATAGAGTATAATAGCCTTACATTGTCATGATATACATAGGATTTTCTTTTTTTGCTAAAGCAAGAATTGGACCTTGTATTCACTTGTGGCTAATAAATTGGTTACATAAAATACAACAAAATGAGAGCCAACTACTCGAGCTCCTGGCCAAGGGCCCACAAAACAAAACAATCTCCTAAATTGTTCGTACTATTTAACAAACGAGGATCTAAATCTAAATGAAAACAATAAAATTCCATAAGTCCTTAAGTGGACTCGAAGAGGAATTGGAGAACATGGTGAAAAGATTTTGAGACCACTAGGGTGATAACCTTTGAGCAAGTGTTCTTCCTGAAATTCCCCGATCCCGACCTTGAGGAGAAACATGCAAGGAATATAACTCGGTCCCATCAACTTGTACATCAAACCTTAGCCATAGATCTGTTAATTCTAGATCCAATGGCTGTAAAGGATATCCGGCCAGAAAGAAGAGTGAGGAATACACACCCGATGAAGGCGGTATTCTCTCTCCTCCTTGAGCCATGTGTTGAATGGTGAGTGGCATAAAGAGCCTTTCTGTTACACTACTTAGGGTATTGAGGGCACCTAAAAACCACTTTAATTGTAGCAAACCTACCTTGTATTGTAGCAAAACTCTTGGTGTAGTAGTTTAGCTTCGCGCTCTTCCCCCGGTGCCATCCTTCCCACTATGAGACGCAAATGTGCCAATTCTTTGGTCCTCTGTTTGTCGAACCCTTATTATCCATTTGCGTGACTTTCAATTGGTTGCTTATCCTTCATGCATTGAAAATGCTCCTTGTCTACGTGAGCCAGAGTGTGGTAGTCATCATGTAGTTTCCCTACGGGTATCGACTCCCACAACCAAATCTTGTTGTCTCTTATACAAAGCACCCCTTCATTAGCTAGCGGGTCCACCACTCTTTTGACATTTCTGCACACATGAACAAATCTTAGTGTTCTTAGTATTCTTAGGTGAGATTTAATTCAGTGATAGACCTGAAGACGTCTCCAGTGGTTCGAAACATTGTCTGGTGTAGTGCCAGTGCCTATATCTTTTACCGAATTAATTGTTAATTCTGAGTCAGCCTCTATGATTGTATTATGTAAATTGTAATCAATCATAATTTCTAAGCATTGCTCAATGCCCATGATTTCCACCATATCATTAGTGGCATTCCCCAAATGACTGTGAAAGATGATTTTTATATTTCCCTCTTCATCTCTTATGATCCCTCCATATCTAGCATCCCCAAGGTTTCCTTTTGAGGCTCCGTCTATATTGAATTTTAGAAAGCGATGGGGAGGGGGTTGCTAGAAAGCCTTTCCTTATGATATGTGCCTTCCAATCTTCTTTATACCCTGAGGGACAGGCAGCTGGATTCCCAATAGTCATATAATGCGAGCATCCTTGTGACAAGGGGGTTTCTCAAGGGGTTGCTTCAGAAGGGCATTAATGGTTTCTTTGAGTTGTTTTAAGATCTGAGCTATGATGCTTTGGGTTGAGCCAGATTTGTCCTTGAAAATCCTAGTGTTGTGTTCTTTCCAAACATCCTAGATCAAAAATCTTGAAATCAGACTGCAGGCTATGTTGACTATCTCATTATCTGAGAAGTCTTTCCTCCAATTCTTTAAAGTTTCAGTATGTCATTTTCATTCCGATCCATTTGATTGAAGATTAAGTCCATCCAGTTCCATAAGTTGCAGGTGAACGAGCAAAGGTTGTGTAGGTGATCCATATTTTCTTCCTCTGGACCACATAACTGGCATCCTAATGGACCAGCAAAACCTCTCTTTCTAAGATTTTCCGAAGTCAGAATATTTTATGTTGTACAAGCCACATGAATAGTTTGATCTTCATCCAGTGTGGGTTGTGCCATAGGTCCTTCCATAACTTATCGAGGCTTGCATAGTTAAGTCTAGTGGCTATTCTTTTGTCTTCTTTAAGGTTCAAAATGCCCTCATTCCTTCCCCCCATCTTAGTTGGTCATTTAAGGTTGAAGTCAAAATTTTTCTCTTTTCTAGAATCGCTTCAAGAACTTCAACTTGGTCCTTCAAAGGGGTCTCTTCACTGTAAACTGGTACCTTCCATCTTCTCCATTTACCATTTGTAGAGCTAACCTTTTCTTTTGTTGGAGCAGGTTCATTTATAGTGTGGTTTTATTGCAGGTAAAATTTGGTTTATAAGAAAGAGTGATTTGATTTGAATGCAAGTGTGATTTTACTTATAAGTGAGTGTGATTTTCATTTAAGCAAGTGTTTATAAGAAAGAATGATTTCATTTTAAGGAAAGTGTGTGAGGGATCTTATTTCAAGCAAAGTGTGACTGTGATTTTATTTTAATTGTGAAGTTTCTTTTAAGAAGTGTGTGATCATTATTTTAAGTAAGAGAAATAGAATTGGTTCCATTTTTGTGAGTGATTTATTTGCTTACATAGATTTAGAGAAACATATGCATTTGTATATCTCATATTAACTTAGTAATTGCATGAGTGAAAAAGACTCCTAATAGATACAGTGCACATACATTTCATCAGTTTACTAGACCTAGTTGACAATTAACCTAAGTAATTTAACATCAATTAAATTACGAAATAGTTGCATTCAATGCTATTTTTCTCTCTTGAGCTCTGACAAACCTTTCATTGTCCAGTTTGGAGCTCCTTATTTCATCCCTTAAACTTCTTAGTGTATCCATCTAGCAAGAAGAGTTGACCTCTCCTTACTATTCATTTAACCATTCCTCTTCATGACCATTTTGTGACCTATCAGAACTATATTGGACCATTTTGATCCTCTCCTCTTTTATATCTCAGTGTCTTGTTATGTAGTGTCATACACACATGTAACTTTTAGATTAAAAAAATTCAAATAGATAACCAGATCATCACCTTGGCTTGAGTTTTATAGTTTGTTGGTGTAAGTCAAGATGAAAAAATACACTTGAAGTTAGTATGTGAATATCAATATAAGGATATCAAATTATTAGTACTATGTTATATGCGTATATCATAGTAATATACATCAACAAAATAAACTGAGACCACAATTAATTTTTAATAATTATCACACTGCCTGAAAGTCGTATTTGATCTCCAAAGGTCCAATGTTGAACATTTTCTCTGATACCACTTTGTAGCACAACCGCTAATATTTCTAGCCCATATTAAATTTAGAAGGAGGTAGTTACTACGATGACCTAAACTGCAAGGTTTAGTAATGGAAATGGTGTTATAAAATTTCTGAATTTTGAGCTATATTGAAAATATAATAAAACAATACCATCACATTCATATACTTGAGACCTTTCCAACGATATAATTATTCCTCTTATACGAATTATAGATTGAAATATAAGGCCATTTCAAGTTATCCCCATTAAACTTGCAACATTAGCAGTGGCCACACATGTCGCCCACATAACCTCTCCTGTGGGGCTTATGTGGTTGATTTTTCACTTTGGATAGACCCACACATTAGAAGTGTGCATGTGCATAATTATTGTTCACTTGGCCCACTGGTCAACATGCCAGACCAAGCTACTCACCTAACTGCCTCAAGCCTATGGCCATAGATTGTGAGAGAGTCGAGGTTGGCCCTCACCATAAGAAACCACCTTCCTCAGAGAGCTACAGGTCCAACTTCTCAACCTTCCTCCTTGACTATGTCCAACGAGGTGGTTTGACCCAACTATGCTATCAACCCTAAACCCCTCTTAACTAGTGCAATCCAACTATCTTGACTTCACTTCTTTGGTTTTCGGCTTGTCCACGGGCTCCTCTTGGATGAGTTAAAATCCCTGAAATGAATAAAACAATCTAATGCTAACTTCCCGATTAGTGTGGTATCTATATTTGTTAAGTTTTCTATTAGTTTCATCTCATTCAACACCAATTCGAAGGGAGGATGACTCGATTCTAAGATTAAACTTCATTTAAATGCCCTCATCATCATATCCGCATGCTAGTCCATAAGCCCGAATTCACACAGGATCTACTCCAACAAAACGCCTGCAAGGATTGGATCAAGATGTTCACCTTCAAATATCTGTATATGATCCTCATCGATGCATGTCTCCATTGCATCCATTGTGTGATTGTGAATTCTTCCAATAGATATATTTGTGGATTTCTCCCAAGAAAACGATAGGCAAACATGAATTTAACTATAGAAACAACTAAATCAAAACTCACAGAAAAATTGTCATTGTTCTATTCTAACATACTTATTTATAGAGTATTGTTTATCATAATTCTCACATATTTTTGGGCCCTTCCTTAAGAGAGTCAAGATTGTACAATCTCTGATTCCATCAAAGAAATTGAAATTGGAGACATGGTTTGTAGAATAGAGACAAAACTATTTGAATTTTACAATTCAAAGCCAAAATACATCCCACAAATAAAGTGCTCATGATATCCAATGGATTCCAAATTATGAGATCATGGTTGATAAAATCTCTTATAAAATTCTAACAACTAGCAAACCTAATCTACCTACATATAATAGTAAGTGTTATTTCTAGCTCTTCATAGATCTCAAGTAACAAGAAGCTATGTTGGTTTATCAAAACACACAAATGTTTTCACTACCATTATAGATCCATCTTAGCCTTGAATCTATCAACCGCTGAGAGGGATCAAATCTCTCAAGGTATAGACCACCATTTTGTGTGCAAAACATGAAGAAAGATTTTCACCTTGAGAGATTTCATCCCTCTCGAATCTTTATAGGTATGAGGCTAAGATGGATCTAGACTAGTTATATAATACTATATAATATATATTTTTATCTATCTATCTTTTTCTTACTTATTCTCTCTATCTCATTCCCCAAACGTACACACTTTGTCTCCATATTTATCTATATATCTATCTCTCTCTCTCCTCTCTCGCTCACTCTCTCTCCTTCTCTCCCTTTCACTCCTCCCTCTCTAACTTTCTCCCTGTATGTCTTTCCTCTTCTCTCCCTTTGTCCCCCACCAACTCCATCTCTCTCTCTCCTTTTGTCTCTTGAGTCCTCTCTCTCCCTTTCTTTCCCACCTCCCTCTGTTTCTTCCTCACCCTCATCTCTCTCTCTCTCTCTCTCTCTCTCTCTCTCTCTCTCTCTCCTCTTCTCTCTCTCTCTCTCTCTCTCTCCAACTCTATCACAATCTCCTTCCCTCTCTCCTCTCTCTCCCATCCATATCGTTGTCTCCCTCGGTTTATCTCCCCCCTCTTTCCCTCTTTTTCTCCTCTCCTCTTCTCTCTCTTCCATCCTCTCCTCTCTCCCTCAGTCTATCAATCTCTCCTTTCTCACTCCTTCTATGTCCACCTCTATATATGCCTTTCATCTTTCCTCCCTATCTCTCCCCCTCCAAGTCCATCTCTCTCTGTTTCTCTCACTCCCTCTATCATTTTCTCTCTGTTCCTTACACTCTCTCAACCAACTGCCTCTCTCTCTCTCTCCCTCCACTCTCTCTTGAATTTTATCACAATGTGTTGTGTCTAATAATGTATCTAAATTGAAAAAATGCATTTGGTTATAAGATATTAAACATATATTTTGGATAAAAAATGTCAAAAGAAAATACAATAATGAAAAACTGAAAAGAATCATGAATTATCTTTACTCTATTATTTTTAGTCATCTTTCTTTCTCTCATCGGTTGGATCCTTAGTTAATATGGATCCATGCTAGCTCTTTATAATATTATTTATATTGTATAAATTTGACATTTTTATATATAAAAGTACTCTCATTTTTTTTTATTAAGACCTTGATTTAATTTCTATGGAAAAAATATTAGTAGTCATGATGATATAGGGTTACAATATCTCAAAAGTAATTATAACCTTTTACCTCTTATATTTAATTTAAAAAATGATATAAATAAATTAAAATAAATTATTTATAGAATATAAGTTATGGTTTTTGCGCATGTGGTTTATAAGCCATGGTATTCTAATGAAGCCTATTACAAGTTAGTGATATCGATGGTAAAGTGGGGGTGAATATCCATGGTTAAGAATCTTGTCATATTGTCATAAAATATTTCGATTGTGAAATAAGTTATGATTTTTGGGCATATGGTAGTGATAAGCCATGGTATTGGCTCATGATATTATAACAAAGCCTATTTACAAGTTCATAATATCAATGTAAAAGTGGGGGTGAATATGATTGGTTAAGAATCTTATGAGATTGTTATAAAATATTTTGATTTTTGAAATAAGTTATGTTTTTTTGGCATGTGGTATTGGTAAGCTATGGTATTGTAACAATTCCTATTCACAAGTTAATAATATCCATGGTAAAGTGTGGTGAATATCCATGGTTAGGAATCTCGTCATATTATTATAAAATATTTTGATTGTGAAATACATTATGCTTTTTGGGCATGTGATATTGATAAGTCATGATATTGGCATATGGTATTGTAACAAATCCTATTTAGAAGTTAATAATATCCACGATAAAGTGGAGTGAATATCCATGATTTAGAATCTTGTCATATCGTTATAAAATATTTTGATTGTGAAAGTTATGGTTTTTGGATATGTGCTATTGATAGGCCATGATATTAGCCTATGGTATTGTAAAAAAGATTATTCACAAGTTAATAACATAATCAAAATATAATAAATTGACTAAAATGTTTACACCCATTACCTATAGTGAGGTTTAGATTAATTTAAACATTTTATTTATTACTTTTAACTTTTTATTGTTAATTGCGCCAACATTTGAATGTTTATAGTGATTCATATTACTTTTAACGTTTTGCTTATTATGTTTAACACTTTATTTATATAGCTTGAGTGGTCCTAATGGTTAAGAGCATGTGTTTGCTCTTAAGAGGTCACAGTTTAGCTATAGTGGAGTAGAGTATGTTTACACTCATTCTATATCACTTTTAACTTTTTATATTTTTAATTCAGCCGACATTTAAAATTGTTTACATGTGTACATTACACTTACACACATATCCTATTCTCGCATGTAGAGCATCTCCTAGCCCAATAATATTTTTTTTTAATTTTCAATTTATTATTATTATTTTTTAAAATGTTACATATCAATATACTAACCAAAAGAGAACTTATTAACTCTCTCTTTCTTAAATTCTTTTACTCATCATGCATATTAAAATATTTAATTTACAAAGCATATTATTTTTTTCATAGTTCTTTCATATTATATATGAACCCCACATTAATAAGTGAATAAAGTACATAAATCAAAAATTAAATATAAGTTTGTTTTGAATGTTACATATCAATTGAATATAGTATAAGTTACACATCATGTAATGTTAGTAATATTATTTTTACATGCGATTTTTCAAGTCCATATTAAGAAGTGAATGAATTAAATATATTTTTATACTAATTTTTTTTTTTTTTTTCTTCTTTCAAATTATTTTTATCTTTCTATCTAAAATTTGATAGTAAAATTAATGTGAAATTCACATATCTTATTTATGGATATAAGTATTATTTTTATATTTTGAATGTATCAATTAAGTGACAACATCTCCCTCCCTCATTATTAAGTTGTAAACCTTATATATGATAATATATAATACTAATCTACAATAGTATTTTAATAATTTTAATTTATATTCATAATTAGTAGAAACAAAACAAAATAGAAAAACAAAACACCCTCGTTTATATGACAAAGGTATATATATATATATATAATATATGATTATATATATTATATATATATATATATATAATCTTCTATTATTAAATTGTTTTTTTCTTTAGAAATAAATTCTATCCAAGAATTTTTTTATATTTTTTTTATATATTAATGTATATATGCATATGGAGAGATGAAAAAGGGGTGACCTTTCGGCAATCGCCAGTCTTCAATGCTCACTCCTGCAACCAACCCCTAGATGTAGAGCTCCATGAATACCCTCGGGGGTGGGGGGATCGACCCCCCCAGCCTTTGGCCCCTTCATATTTGGCAGCCTCCCTCTTGAGCCCACCTTTACCTCATCTGCCTCCCAATCCAGGGACAGAGGCAAAGCTCCAGTGACAAACTATACCTCGAAAGCCAACAGACCTGTGGCTGAGAGAAGCGTCCCAAACCAAAGCGGAGCAACAAGATCGTTCCCCTGCAATCCGATATCGAAGGAAACTCCCTCATTAATCATCAAAGACCCATGGATCGAAGAATACAGAGATCACATGAGCAAACACGCCCTAATCTGTCGCTTCATGGGAGTAAGACTCAACGAAAAAGCTCTCTGCTAGTGGATAAACCAAAAAGGGAAGCCCAAAGGGAAATATGAACTACAGTTAGGAGCAAGGAATTTTTCAATGGTCATCTTCACCCACAGGGAAGATAGAGATCGCACTTTCGAAGGAGGCACATACTTCTACAACTCGGAAGGACTCTACGTCACGTACTAGAAGCCCAACTTTGTTCCAGAATAGGAAGACTTCACAAAAGTTCTAGTCTGGCTCAGACTATACTCCTTGCCATTGGATTATTGGAATAAGCGGATCCTGGGAGCCATCGGGAACAAGCTGGTTGTCTTCATCAAAACTTCAGATCTCACATCTAAAGGTAAATACACTAACTACACTAGAATCTGTGTTTATATGGATGTCTCAGGACCTCTCCCAGGTCATATTGCTCTGATCCACAAAGGAATTCAGTGGAAGTAGTCCATCGACTATGAGAATATTCCTTTTAGATGCAGGAAATGCCAACAGCACGGACATATTAGTCATGGGTACCCCCTAAATCAACCCCCACCTCAACCCCAAGCAGATAAGGTGAACAACCCATCCTCAGATTACATCACTATTACCAGGAAAAGCAAAAGGTAGAAAGGGAAAAATCCTATGAAACACCCCTCCAACCCAATCCCCACCCAAAAAAAACAGCTTTGAAGCTCTAGGAAACCTTGATCCATTCGAAAACCGTCTGAAATCCCACGACCCCCCGGATCAAGATCCACCCAGGCAGCCTCAACCATCTAACCCCTCAACCATCTCCATCCCAAGCTCGGACCATCCCCAAACCAAGGAACAGCCTAAAATCCCGCAGCCCAACTCCAACCACAGCGATACAAGCCTTGATCCTCTACATACCCCTCCCTGCACAGAAATTCAACCAAATTGGATGCCCTCAACTGCATCAATCCCCTGGAAGAAATCCTAGGTGACCTGGATCTCTAGGAGGTCACCGAGAAATGGTCCAAACAGGGTGTGAATGCCATTCCCCAGGAACATTTGGAGAAAATCGTAATGGCATACTAGCAGTTAGAATATCTGAATCAGAATGCATCCAAAACGCGATGGGGAGATAGTAGCCAAACAGGCATCCAAGCAAACCTAGACCTTGACCAATACAAGCCAAAAGGTCTAGGAAAAAAATGGGGGAGAAAATTGGCAAAGCAACAAATACAAGAACTTGGTAGGCGCCTAATCAATGAAGGAAAAATTAGGGCTCTGGTCCTATCCACACTGAAAATTTCTCAATGAAGATAAAAACATGGAATATTAGAGGGATAAATGGCACCTCCAAAAGACGAATCCTTAAAAACCGTCTTTTCACACAATCTCCAGACCTAGTCTTACAACAAGAATCCAAATGCTCTGACAACGGTAGAGAAGCACTCAAGAAATTATTTGCAAAAGGCTTTCAATGCACAAGCACAAAATCCGTTGGGTAAGCAGGAGGGCTCCTAATGCTTTGGAAAAAAAACAAGTTTTTTTTGCAGAACACTCTGTCCACTAAGCATTCGCTATCAGTCATCTTCAACATGCCAGACTCACAACAAATGATATGCATCACCAATGTGTATTGACCTCAGCGAATTCAGGAGAAGTTCAAGACTCTGGAACACTTTAACGAAATCAGACAACACCATGGTGCCAACCACTGGATCCTAGGTGGCGATTTCAACATGATCACGAACCTAGCGGAGAAGAAAGGAGGCCTAAGAAGATTGGATAAAGATGTGGAAGCTTTCAGTACCTTGATAGCAGCATCCAAACTCATTGATGTTCCCACAGTCAATGGTATACACACATGGAACAATAAGCAAGGGGGAAATAGATAGGTTGCATCAAGGCTTGATAGGTTCCTCATATCGGAATCCATCATGCTCCAGAATCTAGACATGGAAGCCAACATTCTGCCCATTGGGGATAAGATCACTAGCCAGTACAGCTACACTTCACCAATATGATAAAGCCCCAAAACTGGCCTTTCAGGTTCAAAAGCTTCTGGATAGATCACCCAACGTTCATGCAAAATATTCAAAGTTGTTGGACCCAAACCTATGTAAAGAGTGACAACATTATGTACATCTTTCAGCAAAATCTCAAGAGCATTAAGACCAAGCTCAAATGCTGCAACAAGAACATATTTGGTAACGTTTTCCAAAGCAAAAAAGAGCTCGAGGAAAAAATGGTGGGCCTCCAACAATCAATGATCAAGGACGGGCCTAATGAGGACAGGTTAGCTCAGGAATCAAACCTCCAAAAGCAATGGGAAGGTAGGCTAATACAAGAAGAGCTGCTTTGGAAAAAAAAATCGCGGGTGGAGTGGCTAAAGCATGGGGAACGAAACACAAGCTTCTTCCATAAATCAACCATTCAACATAGAGCCAACAACCGCATTATATCCCTCAAAAAAGATGATGGTGTTAAGGTCTCAACCAGAGAGCAAATAGGATCCGAACTAAATTCATACTTCTGGTCACTACTCTCTGATCCCAATCAAGATAGAACCCAAGCTATCAACAAAATCATTAGTGTTATTCCCCCCTTAGTAACGGAGTAGCAAAACTCCCTTCTCTTAAGAGAGTTCACTGAGCAGGAGATTGAAGAAGTCGTCTTCATCATGGCCTTTGACAAAGCCCCTGGACCAGACAACTTTACAATTGAATTCTTCAAAGCTTGCTCGCACATCATCAAAGTAGACCTTTTCAAGATGATAAAGAACTTCCACAAAACCAAGAGAGTGCTACCAACCATCAATGCTACCTTCCTCACCCTCATCCCCAAATCTGATCATGCTGACTCCCCCGACAAATTCAGACCTATAGCCCTTTGCAACGTCATCTATAAAATCCTCTCAAAATTGATGGCCAACAGACTTAAATCCATCCTTGCCTCAATCATTTCTCATGAACAGTCTGGATATGTTGAAGGAAGACAGATAACTGATAGCATCATTCTCAACTAGGATGTGTTGCGCTCTATCAAAACTCAAAAGATCCTGGGCATGTTCATTCAACTTGACCTCTCCAAGGCCTTTGACAAAATCAGCTAGACATACATCATAGAAATCCTTCAGGCTTTCGACTTCAGTCAGATTTTGATAAAATGGATAATGGAAATGGTTTCAGGAGCATTCTTCTCAACCATGTTGAACGGAGGCCCCTTACAACCATTCCTCCCATTTAGAGGCATACGGAAAGGAGATCCTTTTTCACCTTTTCTCTTTGTCATCACGGTAGAAGGCCTCGGAAGATCCCTATCCTAGGTGGTCCAAACGAATCAACTCAAAGGCATCAAAGTTGCGTATCAAGTACCCACAGTAACGCATCAGTAATTTGTCAGTGACACAATGCTTATGGGAACCCCTACAGTAAAGGAAGCTCGAACCTTCAACAAGGTGCTAAGTACCTTCACGGAAGCCTCAGGTATGGAGATCAATCTTATAAAATCCAAATTATTTTTCTTCAACACTTCTATTCCCGTGCAGAGAAATCTCAGCAAAATTCTCAGGATTCAGAGGAACTCCCTTTCAACCAAATACCTCGGCATCCCACTTTCAGAATACGCCCCCAAAACCGCAAATTGGGAAGATCTCCTAAACAAAATGAAGGCCAGATTAAGCAGCTAGACTCATCGAGCCCTAAACATGGCCAATAGACTGGTACTAGTCAAATCAATTCTTCAAACAATGTCGCCCTATATGCTCTCAGCCCTTTCCGCACCCAAATTAGTCTACAAATCCATTCAGAACATCCAGCGGTCCTTCCTCTGGAATGGAGATTCAAAGAAGTGCAAATGGGCCCTCCTCAAGTGGACAGACATATGAAAACCATAGCTGGCAGGAGGACTGGGCCTAAGAGATCCTGAAATCCTAAGCAAGGCTATTGTAGCAAAAATATGGTGGACATGGGTGGAGAATCCTAATTCCCTATGGGGCACCTTTTGGAAGGCAAAGTACACAAATCAAATACAGGACAAAGACCTCATCAGGCTCACTACCAACACTCAAGGCTCTCCCCTCTCGAACAAAGTATGGGAGAATCGACACATTGTTCAACAAAATTGCTTCTGGGAGGTGCACCAAGGCAAAACTGCCCTCTTTTGGGAGGATGCTTGGCAGCAACTCCCTCCTCTGGACCACCCAGCTTGGACTATTACACCCTCCAGCAAGACCTGGAGGAGGGGGAACTGAGGGAGAAATGGCACACCATAAACAAGGCAAACCAACAAGCTTAGCAAATGCCAGGCTCTTTGGATTCCTCCATATGCATCTACTGACAATTATACAAGCTGCAAGCGACCCACTCGGAAAAAAAAAAAAAAAAGAGAGAGTGAGAGCAGAGACGAGACCAGCTCAGTTGTGCAAAAGCAAACACCGGGAGGTCTCATCGACTCCCACTCTGCATCATGTATTCTAACTTATTTTATTAATATAAAGTCTCGCTGACCCTTACAAAAAAAATGTATATATGCATATATATTATTTATTTCTAGTTATATGGTTAATGTAATATATTGTTGTGTATATATATATATATATATTATTTATTTTTAATTGTATATTAAATCCTTTTTTAGTAAGTAAGCACCTACGAGTGATTTGAACCAATGACCTATTGCAAGGAGTGCCTAACAGTGCACCCATTCACCGTCAATCCAAGGCCTCATAGACTTACTAAATCTAATTATTAAAATAGTGGTAATATTTAATTTAAATTTAGTATGCTTTTTATAAAATTTAAAATTCCTTTTACTTTAAGGATGACTAAGTAATTATATTTCAACCAAGTGTATTTGGGGATATTAAGTCTGGTTACTAAATATATTTTTTCTAATTTCTTTATTAAAAAGATAATACTTGCTTTTTAATGTTACTAATTTAATAAAAAGTTAAAATAAGTTTATGTTATTGATTATTTTTTCTAAACACATTTCTTAAGAATATATAAATCTCGAAGTTTAAAATTTCAACGTGGCATCCTACTTTCTAGTCAAATGAATAAAAAGAATGCCCATTCTAAGTTTGTCTATGGCCTGGGGTTAAAATTTGTAATCATACATTTTGTCACAACCCACTCTAATCACGTACTCCTTAATATATTGACTCAATGATACGAAGTCAACTCCAACCTTGTTTACCATGTATATGTTGATTTCAAGATCAAACTAAGAACGATGGTATTCCTAAAACATGCCATGGTTAAGCGAGAGAAGGTACTTGATTTGTCGATGCTCATCCTTGCATGCTCTCAACATTTTCAATAAGTTGATCAATCATTGGAAATAACCAAAAAAAAGCAATTCTGAATTTTCTCTATTGAAAGCGAGGTCTGAACCAAACATTTTTCTTATAACCCACTAGAACAGTTCACACGCAGCCGACATTTCAAGGAAATAAATCGCGTGGTAACCCATGAGCGAGTTGGATATTTATACTTGAATGCAAATTGAAAGATTGTCAAAAGAGAAATTTGTGCGATAAACCATTCTAGTTTGAGGCGGTCAAGAGGGTAAATTGGTCTTATATCTGAAGCTGAAGCAGAAGCGAAAAAGGAAAGGACCAGGGGTTGGGAGACAGACACAGAATAAAAGGACGATGGAGCAAAAGACGTCGTCATCCTCTTGGCCCTCTGTTCAAGAATCCCGACAATACCAACCAAAAAGGGTGGCGCATCCGGCCAATGTTTATATCATCGCAGAAGAAGCAGTGCATGGGAATCAACGTGGGAGAGGCAGAAGCATGAGAAGCGACGGAAGGGGCAGGGGTGGTGTTGGAACAGGTTGGGACAAAGGAAGCGGCAGGGGTGTTGTTGGAATAGGTGGCGGCAGAGGAAGGCGTAGTGACACTGACGGTGGTAGAGGAAGGGGAATTGGGGGCATCGATCCTTCTTCGTCTTGGGCTGATATTGCTGATAATCCAACAAAAGAATCACCACCAGAGGTGGAGGAGGAGGTTGTGATTAAGGAACCAATTTACAGCTCCAAAGTTAAGGATCTTCTGCCAGGAACCACCGGCCATACTCTAACTGTTAAAGTCATCAATTCCACACCCATTTCAACTTTAACATCAATTCCACACCCATTTCAACTGTCGGCGCTCTACCTGTATGTGAATGCCTTGTAGGAGACGACAGCGCTGTCATTTTATTTACTGCCAGAGGTTCGCAAGGTAAATAATATAATTTTTATTATTTGGTTACGTAAATTTTATTTGCAAATTCATCAAGAACTCAATAGATTATATACTTGATATCATTTCCTTTCAGTGCATGTAATGAAGCCTGAAACGATGGTGGTTCTACGTAACGCAAGGGTTACAGTATTTAGGGGTTCAATGCGACTTTCGGTGGACAGGCTGCAGCTTGGCACTAAAAATGCCAACCGCAACACCAATCCCAATCCCATTCAAGTTGTGAAACTGCCCCCGGATCATGATTTTAATGTCAAAATGGATAACAATCTATCGGTAATAGAGTTTGATGTCATTCCTCTGGACTCTCTCGTATACGAGCAGTTTTAGTTCAACCATCCAGGATATCAAGCGACTACCGTCAAATTTATTTCACGTGTTATTTTTTCCATAAAATACAGTCTACATATAAAAAACTATTATCTTGTGTAATATTAATATTTAAATATTGATATCAATTTTTCACAATTAATTAATTGATTTATTTTTAATGGTTACAATGATTATATATGTGAAGTAATCCATAATAAATATCAAAACATTTATTTCATCTGGATGGTTTCTGTTTATGGGTCTAGAGCATCACTCTGCGTGGGTCTAGAGCATCACTCGGCCTTGCTCTAAGTTTTCAGTGGTTACAGTTGCCAAGTTACCCTTACTATTCTCAATGTTATCATCGACAGAATTACTTTGAAAGAAAGAAAAAACCATCGGCCTTTGAAAGTTCTACTAACTCCATTGCTTCCGTGTCGCACCATTATTGTATACTGAATGGTACCTCGTCTAATTGATTTGTGAATGCTTTTTCTATCCATTACTAGCGTGACACCTTGCTACAATCAATTCCTCAAAAATCTTGGTAGATTAACCATTACGGGTTCAACATGAAGCTCACAAAAGTACGCAAAAAGCCACCTTTATCCTTTGAATTTAGAATCGATGTACTTCATAATTACCACATCTTAAAGATACATGTTGGAAATTTTGATTTGATCATTCCTAGCTGTTTATATATCAACCTCTCCTGAAAGGTTGGGCGTGATCTTCTTCAATTTAGGATGATCTTGATAGCCATCATCTACCATTTGTTCTTTGGGTTGTTCATTTTGTACTTGAAAATGTTGGTTCGATATACTTTTTATTGAGACTCTATGATTCATTAATTTAAATGGTGCCAAATAGCTATCCAACTATATCCTTCTCTGCAAGTCATCTGAGCATATTCACCAAATCTCGAGCTAATTCACTAGGTGTTTCAAATAATGACCATTTGGTGATCCGAGCATATTCTCACTAAATCTGGAGCTAATTCTCATGATGTCTCAAATACTGACCATTTGGTTGCCTCAAGGAAATCAAAGTAGTTTTGGAACCAATGATTTTTTTAATAGACTTTTGTGTTTTAATAACAATAATTATTAAAACAAAATGTCAAGATCAAAAATAATCTTTACTTCCTGCACATAGTCATCACAAAATCGCATCCCCGTAGGGCCACTTTTGAAGATTATTTTTTCCATGTCAATAATAAACTACTCTGTTCATAAAAGAGAAAATCCCAACTCGGGCTGGCTTGGCCAGATACAACTTTTGCCAAGCCAGCCCGAGTTAGTTTCATCACCCAAGTTGGTTTTGTGCTTAAATAAGTAGAAAATTCATCATAGAAAGATATCATATCTCTTACATTCATAAGTGTCGAATATTCATTGACTTCCCTCTACCAAAATGTTTTGTCAACACTAAAATTTTCAGCAGTCATCCCTCTTTTCTCATGTCATTTAGGGATGATTGATAAACACTCCATCAATGAAGGAAGCTATTCAATGTTCTCTGCTTCTCGACTTAAATTTAGACAATTCATTAATGGTTTCTTCCATGATTGTTCTGGATCATGTGCCTCATCACATAAAAACAATATTTTGTATTTTTCCTTCTCTAGTTGGCATGCATTATCCCCTGGTTTGAACCAAACTGCTATCCAAACTTGATGAGCAATAAGATTCCCACACGTTGAAGTTGTCAGACATCAAATTTTCCCATTGATGGGGATAATCTTTATCGTTCCCTTAAGAAAGAGATGCAAAATAAACAAAGTAACCACCAGGTCTCAAAAGGTGATCAACTTCTTTCAGCATAATGTCATCGACATGACAACATGAATAATGGACCATTTCAAATGAATTTCTTGGATAATCTAGTTGTGTTGTAACAAGAAATGTAATAATGGAACCAACTCCTTATTCAATATCAAATTGATGATTCTCATGCCCATGCTTTGGAGCAAATGACATTCTCTGTGTACCTAGTGGAAGTAGATAAGTTGAAAAAATAGCAAAGCAAAAACCAACATCAAGAAATTCCACCACCCTGCGGCTCGTAAATCCCCTATTCCATTAGTTAGCATGTTTCCCATACTTTGGATCTGCTTTGAAGCTACATGCTTGAAATGAGTACGACCACCTACGAACCACCCTAGTTTACCCCGCTTATGCACCCAATTTTTCCCACTTTTGGCTTTCTGTTAGATGTGAGTAGTTCATATTGCTTTCCACACATAATATTTACTGATTGTCGATTTTATTACGATCCTGTATTCTTTAGGAGGAGGTATTAATCGGAAAGGTTGCTCCTCAAGGGGAGAGGACAATTTTCTTTCAAAATTAACCCTTCGAGAATAATTCAAAATTTTAAGTGTGTCAATATACTTTAAATCATGACATGGAACATACTCAGTATAATTCAATGATCAAACATTCATTCCTTCTATAGGCATCTGTATCACATCAACTTTAAAATTGAGAACCACCTTGTTACTTAATCACTACTTCCAAGTTGAGATCAACACTGCTTGCATATAAATCACATGGTTGGTCCCAAATAATGTTCCAACCAAAAAACGTAACTATCATCCATAGGAAATCATGCATGACCATCTTCCTTGATTGCACATCTAACATGGAGGAAAGTGAAAATGCCCATATTTAGAATTAAACATGAACAAGATGAAACAGGTGAGGTAGCCATATTTTCACTCTTTTTCACTTTATCACACACGAATATCTCTGCCACTTTCTGTTGAAGGGAACTGAATTATTGAACTCCCTTCAGAATGAGTCAAATGGCCTTCGAACTTGGAAATTTGAAAAGGAATTGTTCAAATAGAGGAGAGAGTTTTCTGGAGTGAAAATATTTGAATTTATCAAATGAGATTCCATAGTAAAAAACTATAGACTTAATAATGTCTCGTGTTACTCTATTAATGTTTATTAAAGAGCTAAAAATGTTGATGTTGAAGGAACGTATAAAAAATAAGCCTGTATAATTCCAATAAAATCTCAAAAGTTGATTCAATGTAGCTTTTAATTTAAGGTCAAAATTTGATTAATGTAACTTTTAATTTAATGTCAAAAGTTGATTCAATGTAGTTTTTAATTTTCTCACCAATCAGTTAGATTATAAGGCTATGATATATTTAGAGACCTTTGCAGCAGCATTGCATTTTAGAGGAAATTTTCAAAACCTTAATAAGATTAAATATTTTTTTGGATTTCCACTAGGATCCAGTCTTCATCAAACCATATTGCATGTGTCAAAACCATGGAGGAAAATAAGTTTTTTTTTGCATTTTCGTTTTTTATTGAAAACCCAATTTTTAGAATTGGTGATTAGTCTAGTAATAGAGCATCCCTTTATTATAAGTTTAGTCTTTTAATTTATCAAAAGTTCACATACTATGTATTCAATGTTGTTAATGTTGTCCATATGGGGTAGCTCAAGCGGCAATGGCCGTGGAAATGAAGTCTCACCAAACCGGAAGTCTTGGGTTCAAATCTTGGGGTTCAAATCTTGGGCTACCCTTCCCCCGTTGAGGGGTACTTAATGGACATGTAAATCGGAGAGTCCTGCCCCAGCCTACAAAAAAAAAATGTTGTTAATGTTAGTGTGTATCCCATAATCGAATGTCAAAATATACACTATAAAATATATACTTTACCTTGTAGTTCCAACAATATATATTAAATTATATAAATCATAAGATAAATCATATTAAATAATATACTTTGATTTATTATTGATAACATTCAATAGTTTTATTTTATTGTGTTGGCTCTCTTATATCTCCCATAAGATCTCCCTAAGATATCTTTGGTCATATCTTATATATACAAATTCTATGGCATGTCTAGGTCAAGAAAATTTGATTTCTGGTTTTGAAAATTTGATTGTGAATGTTCCATGCAATTTCAAACTATAATTCAAGATTTAATAATTCATTTGTTTTAAATAATCATTTTATTTTTTTAATGATAAATATGTGAATTTTTTGAAAAACATATGTTATTGAAGGGTAATTTTTAATGATTTTTTATTGGTGAAAGGTTAATCTATTATTAAAACATCAGTAGTGAAGAGAAAATTTGTAAACATAAAGTATCTTGACGGGCAGTATAATGTCCCAAAAAGTAAAAAAAATCATATCGCGAGAAAAGAGAAATCCAAATTCCAACCTTGATTCTCTCATTGAAGTACGCAAAAAGTTATATGTATATTCCTATATTTTTTATGATTTGTAATGTAACAGGGGTTGAGATATTTTAATAAGAAGAATACTCATTTTAGTATGGTGATTATTTTTTTATATTAACTGAAAACTCTGTTGAGTAGAAGTGCTTCGATGACATCAATCTTTGGATTCAGGGGTTGTGATTTATTTAGTCAATTTTCCTTGTGATATGTAGACTTCTTTGTTTTTCATAAATTATTTCTTCCTTCAAGGATTGAATGGTATATCTATATATGTGTATATATATTTCACTTTGTGACCTGTGTCTAGTTTCCATTCAATTGATGTGTGAATTCCCTTTAAAATATCAACAAGATTCATCCATTGGTAGGTTTCTCGTCTAGATGATCTGTCTTCTCTCCATTTCCTCTACTCATTGAATATCTTAAATGTCTTAATAATTGCAGCTACATGCCTCTAAATTTATATTGATTATTGCCCCCCACTAGCCTCTTCAGAGACCACTCTGATGTTGAAATTGACTCCATGTGCGATGGTCCTTTCTCTTTCTCAACCAAATAATTTCCAATCCCCATCCTAGTCAAAGCTCTCGCTACTGATTAAACGAATGACATGTTACTGTAGTGACCTTGAGTAATGGAGTTAAAGAGAGACCCCTCTCTATATTAGAAGGGCTAACTTCCAATATTCAAGATTGGGTCAATGTTACTTCCATATTTTTCTTTCACATCTGGGAAAATTAGGGAGTGATAACAGAGGTAAAAACCAACAAAATATATTTGTAAGCACCAACCCAAAAGATGTGTAAACACCAAGTTGTTGTAGGCTACAACCAATTTTAGGCACCAAATTCAATGATATGAATGCATTGAATTATAGTAGGCTCCAAGCTAATTAATGCACCAACCTTGATGGAGACACTCATCTCCTTATTCAAATTTTAATTTGGCCCTCTAAATAGCCCACAAAAGCATTCCCCTATAGTCTTGGATGAAGGATGTTTTTAGGGCCATTCAGAGTTGATAAGTCTTTCTTGAAGACCAAGAATATGATTATGGCTCAAATCATTGTATAACTAGATCGAAGAGAGGGTTTGGCGAAAAACAATGAACTTCAGTTATAGGGGTATTCACACTCTCAAATTATCAACTATGAGGAGTTTCCTTTTAGATTCCTTTGATGCGATAAACATGGGCATTTGGTGCGTGATTTCCCATTAGGTTTTTGTATAAGAAGGTGACAAAGGGGACCCCCAAGAGAAGTAGCTTGGGAGCATGTAGTGGAGGAAGAAATTTTACAGGGTGCAGAGATTAGGAAACAACAGGTTGGTATTCCTAAACCTATGGAGGTTGAAGAAAATCATAGTTTGCAACTTGGGAACCAAGATATATTGGAGAATGATGAGCAATTGGAGGCTCAAGACGAGATTGAAATCATCAGCCCTATTCCTGAGTTTCCGCGTCTTTTTCTCCTCCCCTCTCCCCTTCATCTTCATCATTGCACTCTTTATTAGTGTATCAAGGAAGGTCGGGTCCCTCCAAGCTGCTCTATTGTGATTTTCTCCTCACTATAGCTTATCTCTCTCTCTGGAAAATATCATTACCTCTATCGAGATCTCAACTTGCTTACGTCTCATCTAGGTGGATATTGGTGGCCACCCACCCATCCCACCCAGACCGACCAGTTAATTCCATCTCTTTCCTTGTTCATTTTAGTATTTACTAGTTTTAGTAGTTTTTCAGGTCCTAAACTTCTGGAGCAGTTTTGACCCCCTAAACAACATTTTTTCGGGGTCTGTAGCAAGCCTATAGCTATAGGTATGGTTCTATGGTGAAACTTGTAGTACTCAGAGAGACCTTTCCAATAAGGTATCATACTTGCCAAACAAAGATAATATGACCAAGTTACGAGATCGGGAAGTTGGCTGCCCAACTAACCCCAACCGGGCCCAGAAACTCTTGGTGTTACATCTCTTAGGATTAAGGTTTTATTTGTTTAGGGTTATCTTATGTTTGTCAATAATAAATATGCCCTTGAGCCTCATTATAAGAAAATTTAGAGGCATGTATCTACCATATCTCTTCTCAAAGATAAGCTACCATCACCCAATCTATCTTATTTCCATTCTGTTTTAAGCATAGTTCAATATTTTCCTATTAATGAAATGAAGTGCTTTTTTTTGCATGTCTCTATTTATGATTATATCTATAAGCTTTTGCGTTCCTATATAAGTTTAGATCAGTGGTATTAGAGAAACCTGCGCTTTCTCTGTTTTTCCTTTCATGTCGCCAATGAGGTCGGGATATAAGGAGTTAGTGCTTGACTTGGTTGAATCATTGCAAGATAAGCCTTGCAAAACCCGCCAACCGCCCATGGTGAAAGAAAATAAAGATGAGAGGACATTAGATCCTTTCAAATTGTTTTTTCGAGGAATCCCTTGAATGGATAGAGGCACACAATGATCGATAACTTTTCCCAGATCATTTTAGAGTTACCCATAGGTTATGCATCTTCATCCAACAATCACTCTAGAGGCACGAATCCTTTTAAGGTACAACTTAACGTTGATATTCCGATATTCGAAGGCCTGATAGATGCAAAGATCGTAGATAAATGGTTAATTCTATTGGAAGGATATTTTTTAGTTCATGAATTTTCCAGTTTGGAAAATATTACTTTTTCACTTCTTAAAGCCATCCAACACGTCAAGGATTGCTATGAAACCTAGTGTGAACAAAAGGATGAGGATGAACCCTTGTTGTTTTCTGTCACACCCACTTCGAATTTTTTCCATGATGCCATCAAGGAACAATATTACCTTGTCAGGAGCTATGAAGGTAAATACATAAAGTTGACTACGCTATCGCAGGGAAGGGACCAAGATTTTCCAGTGTTCACAAATAATTTCCATACCCTTCGCATGAAGCTGGGTATCAAGGATACTTTGCAGAATTTGGTGGTCAAGTACCACCACTGTCTACATAAGTACATCTAGGATGAGATGGAGTTCGTGGACATTTCCTCGCTTGGCACTGCATGTTGGTATGCTATCATGATTGAGCTGAAGTTTAAATAGAAGAAGCAGAACTTGGAATATGTGAATCCAAAGAAAGGGAAGAGCCCCCCAAACCACAAAACAAAGGACCAAGCCAAGGTGGTGCTACACATGATAGTTCACCAAATCCACAAGCAAACAACAACACCCTGAAGATGAAGAAGTACACCAGAAAATGGTGTGAGTTCCATAAGAGCTCCACTCACAATACAAACAAGTGTCGGGCCAAGCAGTCATTGGTGGCCGAGCTTAAGGCTTCTGAATCAAACATGGGTTCTCACTCTAAATCAGGACCCGATAAGGGAACTAATAGAGGGAAGCATATCATTGATGCAGAGCCGATTTCCACTATGGACACCACCATGATCAAAAATATTAAGCTTGAAGATCCATAGGAGGGGGAAGGCTTCTTCCACTGATAGATGTGGGTGAAGGGTTCTCTACTGTAGTTCATTGTCCACAGCAGTAGCCAAAAGAACCACATTTCAGTAGAGGTCATCAAGCAGTTGGGCCTAAGGACTATAAAACATCCATCATTGTACACCATTTGGTGGTTTCACCAAGGATGAGATCTTTGTGGTAGCTAGAAGTGCCACCTTACCTACAACATCAAGCCCTTCACAGATGAGGTATTGTGTCATGTTGCTCCTCTTGATGTTTTTGATGTATTGTTAGGGAAACCATACTTGTGGAAGCAACATGTTTTATATGAGTCTAGACCTTTCTCTGTGATTATTACTTTGGCTAATAATTTGTAGAGGATGCTAGAGGTAGCCTCGTATACACCCATCTCTATGATCACTACAAAGCAATGCCATAAGATCATTTCCAAGACTAGGAATTTTTTTCCTTATTATTCACCCCCAGGGCAAGAAGAAGGTTGTGGCCATGAATTCTAGGCATGGCTCCTCTGCACATTAGTATTAGATGGACAAGGTCATGGAGGAGTATAAGGATATTTTTTCCCCACCCATAGGGGTACCTCTGCACTGTCAGGTCAAGCATTTCATCAATCTAGCCCTGTGTGCATCACTAGAAAATGGACAGATCTATCGATGCTTTATTCTCGAGAATGTTAAGATCAAGAGGCATATTCAGGAACTATTTTAGAAAGGGCACATTAGGCCAAACTCATCACCTTTTGGGAGACTGATTGTATTGCTACAGAAGAAGGATGGTACCTGGAGCCTCTTTATTGACTATCAGGTGATGAACAATATCATTTTCCAGAATAAGTACCCAATCCTACAGATTAATGGCATTCTCGACCAATTCAAGGGAGCCAAATATTTCAACACGATTCACATGAAGCCAGATTATCACTAGGTTCCTATCGAACCCTCCGATGTGTGGAAGGCTATCTTCAAATCCAAGAAGGGCCTTTTCAAGTGGTTGGTCATGTTGTTCGGTTTGATGAACACCCTTACCACCTTAATAAGATTGGTGGATGACATATTTTGACCCTTCACCAATGCATTCGTGGTGGTGTACCTAGATGACATCTTGATCTTCAACCATAATTGGGAAGAGAACCTCCACCATATTCAATAGGTTCTTCAAACCTCACGCCAACACATGTTGTGTGCTAACTTGGAGAAATGCACCTTTGGCTTGACCCTAGTTCAATATCTAGGGTAAATCATTGATGATCAGGGTGTACATGTGGACCCATCTAAGATATAAGTCTTTTGGGATTCGCCAACTACTCTAACAGAGCTTCGCAAATTTTTGGGTCTTTCCAGTTATACTGTAGGTTCATGTTGGGGTTCTCTCATATCACTTAGCCTTTAATTCAAGTCATGAAGGGCAAAGTGAAACCAAAGTTTGTTTGGTTAGAAACCCAGCAACAAGCATTCCCTGAGTTAAAATATCACCTCTATTCTGCACAAGTGCACACATTACCAGACCTGTAACAACAATTTGAGATTGAAACAGATGCCTCCAACTATGTCATTACTGTGGTTCTTACTCAGCATGGGCATTGAGTGGCCTACCATAGTGTGACAATAAGAATTGATATGTATAGAGAAAGACAACCTATATAAATTGGGAGGTCAATAAAGAGACATAATAAACTCACTATTTTATTAAAGATAATGGAAACATAATCCTTATAATTTCTTGAAATCCGTGTGATTAAGTGGACATCTGTGGGACAAGTTTTTCAAAGAGTTATTATTTATGAATATTTGTTTTGAGCTTGTGAAAGAAAGAAAGATTGTCACGAGATAAATTAAAATAAATTACTTTTCAAAAGTTACAATACATCTTACTAAATTCCTAAAAGACTAAAACATCGATTCCTTGAAAATGTTGACATAAAAACACATAATTTTCCGTATATTCCAATCCATGATGAGAAAATATGAAAACCAATAAAAACTAAGATTAATAACTCCCCAAAGATCGTATACAACTTACAAGAAATTATATTCTAACATTTTCTAAAACTTTCAATTCAATGATTCCATATCTTTATTTTTTTTAATGTAAGATGTTAGTACATGCAATTATTCATTAAATCTTCAGGTAAGAAAAAGAAATACAAGCTTAAAATCCTTTTTAACACTTTCAACATAAACATGTACTAAAATGAAAATGTACCTTTTGCTTTTTTTTTTCATTTCAACTCGTAAAAGATAGCTATATGAATTTATTGATGTTGTTGATTTTAAGATTGAGATTCAAGATATCCAATACTTTTAACATTATGGCAATCCATGCTTTTCATGCCAACCAGCACGATTGCATCTGAACTAGTGTTTTCTAAGTAAATATGTTCAAACATACAAGAGAATGAGAGTGTGAATTAACACATTGGATAAATTAATGTGTTTATCAACGATACATATTGATGTATCAAATGTGGAGTAGCTGGAAACTAATATATCATAACTAGACTAGAAATGAGTTTATTATATTTGGAACTTCAAAAAAGATTCGCAAGTTAATTGAAGAATTGGAAGAGGATCTTAGCATGTAGGCATGCATGATGGACATGGATATGGAGGGTTGCTTGCTCTTTGTTCTGGATTTAGGGCACTCCCGAGGTAAAACCACACAATTTAGGAAGACTTTGTTGTTGTACTGGTCAATGAAAAGTATTCTGGCCAAAACCTTGGGGCATATCTCCATAGGAAAGGAAATGATTGTTTACGAGTTTCCTAATTATGATGATGATGACTAGTTTGATAGCTATGCCCATAGTTTTTCATTTTCTATATGCAGGAAGAATTTAAATTCAATATGTTGTTTGCCACGTTTTGAGGTATCTATAGTATAGGAAGTTTAAGGACAATCATACATAATTGGCTTGGTTAGATAGTATTATTATTTTTTCTTTCTGCATGGCTTATCACACTGTTAGGAGACCAATAGACTTGGTTTCCCCCTAGGCAAGTTGAGGCCACCTAACTATTTGCATGTGGACATAATTTCCCTTTATGAAATTAATGAAAAGGAAAGGACCTACCAAGCTTACAAAAGAAAAAAAAAACATAAATTGTAGCATAAAAAATGTGATAATTATATTTATTATAATATATAATTAATAATTACTATATTGATAAAATTAGGGTAAGAAAAAGAAAAGTAAAAGATAGTGAGGAGAATTAATTGTATATTATATATATATTATAATTATATATATATATATATATATATTTCAATGGTTTTTGATTTTGTAAATATTTTTTTAGCAAAAACAAATTGACTAACATTATACAAATTAATAATGTGCATATGTATATATATTATTTCTCTTTTACTTGAATAATGAGATAGTATGAGATAGTGTGAATAAGTTGAATTATTAAGTGGTGTTAGTATCAAATTTAAAATTGCTAATTATTTACATTAAATTTCTTTTCATAAAACCCAAATCTCCTTTTATTTTAATTATAAAACAATTATATTTTTTACAAAGTGTATTTAATGACTTTTTGTTTTAAGTTAAGTTCTATTAAATCAAGAAAGTTGGTTACATCAAGAAGATGGAACTTTAGATAACATCTACAACATTTATAATGTCACACATGATAATTATTCATGGGTTTATCCTTTCTCCTCTTTCTCCTATGAACATCAATCCAACCTACAAAGTTTTCATATACAACTAAGGGTAAATCCATATCCTCTTTTTTTTAGCAAGCTCCATCGCTACAGGCTCAACTAAGCTCATAATTTCTTCATCAAGATTTGAGTTGTTAGAATCATTAGTCTACTTCTATCCTCTAATTGCGAACACGATTTTTGTTGATGATTTTGCATTATCATTTGCTAAAATATTCTCCAATTTTGGGGGAGAAGGCGAATCCTCATCGGTTTTCACTGGATCTTGATGAGGGGTTGATGTTTACTATCGAGAGAAGGCCTTCTTTTGGCTTGTTGGTTCCTTGGTACTTGTTGACACCTTCTGATATTGTCATCATCTATTGTATTTTATCGTCTGTTGTGAATCAAAAAATCTCTTTGAAGAAGGGTATTATTTTTGAAGCTACCCAGGTTTCCTACACCTAAAATTAGTGCTTTCATCATCCAGTGATTGAAGATATTCCTTACTAGCTCAGTTGAGGATGATTTATATGGTAACCCTACACTTAAAACATTAGCTAGTCTTTCACTATATAATTTGATGAAACATCCAACTGAGTCACTAATATCTTCAAGGAAGTTTGGTCGAATCCATTGGAGGGGTAAGTTCAAGAATCTTTCCCATACCATAGTATCTAGAAATAACATGGAAGGATGGTTGAACTCCATAAATAGTGGTTCAGTTGAAAGACATGTGTGACTCTAGAACCATGGAGTGTTATCACTAAACAATGATCACCTAACCATTTCTAACTAGGTGGATCAAAATACACCATGTAGATTTAATTTTACCATAGTAAAGTCACTTTCACTCTGGAAAATAATTTAATAAACCACTTTTTTAAAATTATATTTTGATTTAAATGAAAAAAACCCATGAGAATAATTATATAAATCATTATTTATTTAATTTTCTCTAGGAATGATTATTAAATCGTTATTTAATAATTATTCCTTGTCCCATTTGACTAATTCCATTATGAATATTTAAGTAAATCATTATTTATTTGAATTTTCTTCTTTCTATTTTTAGAATAATTATTAAATTACTATTTAATATTTATTTTGATTTCATAGCTTTCTTGTTTCTCGTGAAATAATTAATAAATCATTTTATCCGTTAATTATTTCTAAATAAAGGAATTTAACCATTTTAAATTCCTTTTCCCTCTCCAATAAATATAATAAAGTATTCCAAGTACTTAGATCAGAATTTAGTTAATAATATTTTATTATTCTCCATTTTCGAGATTAACTGCATACTTTGCTATAAAAAGGAGGGGTTTCATTCATTCCTCACCATGGTCATTATCATCATGAACATTATCATCCTTTTTCTTGAGCTCCCATTTTTAGTTCTTCACTTTTGTTTGGGTTTTTCACATTGAGAGAGAGAATTGATTTTCTGAAGCATCAAGGATATCAAAGGACCCATCCAAAGGAGAGGGACTTACATACCTATCTATAGATCTCCTTCATAAGGTGTTATCAATAAACGAATGATTAATTTAAAATTGTCTTTCCAATTGGGTTATTATACTACATTCTTTATATTGTTGCTTTTTGTTTTGGGTTATACCTTATTTTACTGTAGGTTTTCTATTTGTGTTTCAGATCTAAGACAATAATAGCCATCAAGTTGTTCTTAGGGTGACTTGTCACCTAGTAACTTATGTCAAGTATTTTTTGTACACCTTCCATAAATTTTCAAATTGACAGGGACCCTACTAAAAAACTCTCTTTTAGTCTTCAATATCCTTGAATACCACCACAAAGTATCCTTTCGAAAAAAAATAACAGATCTAAGTTTTCAATCCAATTCTGATGAGCCCAATCATAGACAGTAGAATTTGAGTACCATAAGCCATTAAATCGACACATAAGTTCCCATCATTTATAATAAATTATCCTTATTGTGATATAAATATTAATGACCTTAAGAGATAGGGTGTCCGATGAATGTCACACCACAAAAGCTTGGCTTGAGAGATCCTTGGGAGTTTGGGAGATAGAACCTGGCTGTACGACATGTTTGAATGACAAGGGTTCTACAACCAAAAAAAAAAATTGTGTCGAATATGACTCCATTTCCCCAACACCATCTTTCCATAAGAACTTATAGATGATACACGATTGATTTGTAACCTCTAACCGAGTGTAGAAACCACTCGATTTTCATTTTCTTTAATGTATCTAAAATCAAAATCAAACTTCCTAAGTTTAGCTATCCATATATATATCATGGAATTTAATTTAGGTTGGTTAGCCAAGTACTTCAATCCTCCATTGCTATTCATTAAAATGAATCTTTTGCCAAGGATATAATGCATCCACATTTTTAGTGCACGGATAATAGAAGCTAGCTCCATGTCATGGTTTACATAGTTCTACTCATGCTCATTTACCTTTTCTGATTCAAAATAAACTACTTGGACTTCTTTCATTAAGAATCCACCAAGTCCCTCCTTATAAGCAATTGTGCAAACCACAAGGTCTTTATTGGGGTCTTCTATTCTTAGAATTTGTGATTTGGTTAGTAACTTCTTCAACTAATCGAAATTTTCCAAGCAATCAACTATTCATTTGAAATTCTTCCCCTTCTTTTGTAAGTTTGTGATTGGATATCCAATATTAGATTTATTTTTAAAGAATATCCTATAGTAAATTACAAGTCCCATAAAGGACATGATTTTAGTCAGATTCTTTGATGTTGACCAATAGATGATGGCTTTAACCTTCTCCAGATCAATGACTACCCCCTCCATTGAGCCAGTCTGTCCCAAATAATGGACTTGTGACTATTAGAAGCCACATTTACTAATATTTCCATAAATATTATTCTCTCTTAATAGTTGTAACACTTCAGCTAAATTCTCTTCATGCTTCGCCTTCGCTTTTGAAAAGAACAACATATCATCGGCAAAGACCACTACAAACTTATCAAAATAAGGATGTCGCACATTATTCGTCAAGAACATAAAAGTTGCATGGGAATTAGTAAGCCCAAAGGGAACTACCAAAAACTCATAATGGCCATACCTCATCCTACAAGTTATCTTATGGATGTGTTTGTCCTTGATGCACACTTGACAATATCTTGATCTCAAATTAATATGGGAGAAGGGATACCGGTTCTTAATGATTACCTTATTCAGTTGCATGTAATCGATGCATAACCTAAGTGTTCCACCCTTTTTCTTCGCAAAGAAGACTAGTGCTCCCCATGGAGATACATTTGGCCTTATGTAGATTTTTTCTAGCTTCAGGTTGAGTAGAAACTTTAGTTCAATTAACTTAGGAGTGATAATTCTCTATGGAGCCTTCGATGTTGGAGCTTCCCCTAGGAGGAAAATGATGAATTTTTTCTACAAACTCATCTTGAAATTGTTCCAACATTGGGTGCTCTAATAAAGTATTGTTGTTGTCATTTCTTCTACTATTGTTTATTTGAATTGTAAATATTTTTCATTCCTTTTGGAAACTCCTCTTCACCAGCACTGTAATGACTAGCCTTACTGATATGGGATTTAATTTTCCCTTCAACACTCTTCATTCCAATATCATCAAGCCATTTTATCTCATTTTCATGATAGTCCACTTTCATTTGATGCAAGAACAACCAATCCATTCTGAATCATGAGTCATAATCCCCTAATTACAATACATTTATATTAGCAGCTAGTGGCGTGGCAATCAGTGCCAATGGGAATGCCTTTACCCAATGCTCCACCTAATGTTTCATTCAAGTGGCCAATTAGAGCAGGAATAAGTCCTAATGAAATTCTTTGAAAAATATAAAATTTTGAACAATTTCTGGCTAATATAACTATAATTTTATCTGAGCGTGATTTTGTGTAAATTTCCACTTACATTTTCATTCCCTTGGCCAACTATACCAATGATGATTCCTCATGTACTTCTTCAATAAATAAACATTGTTCAACAATTCCTAGGCTAATATAACTATAATTTTATCCTGTGTCAATTACAATAAGACAATTTTATCTTAAATCACACCTTCCATCTCAATTATAGATGTGTGGTGGTCAACTTGTCTATTGTCCAACACTAGGTAGATTATGGGCATGTTTTAGGCCACCTCTTGAATTGGCTTAGCCACTTGGACTTTATACACTTTCGAGCCATCACTTTTATGATGTGGTACATCCATCCTCAGGGGATTCTCCAGAAAAGTGAAACATTTATATGGCCATCGATCATATATATTGGCCTCTTCTCTTTACATTAGGGTAGTTTGGCCATTATTCATATAGTTTAATTTTTTTCTGGGTTAGCGTTGGTTGGTTGGAGTCATGCTTTGTCTTATCTATAGCTTGCAGCTTCTAATCCTTCTTATGCCTCTTTTTTCTTGTATTTAGGACCACCTCTCACCTTACAATCACTCTTGAACTCTATCCTACACTTAAATTACTCACAATAATAATTGAGCTTTTTGACTCTGTCCTCTAGGGGATGTGGCTCATCAAATTCAGCTATGTATTGAAATGATTATGGTATCCCATTGATAAACCTTTGAACTTTGGTCTTCTCATCCTTGAGGTAAGGCACATATCATAACTTTTCTAGGAATTTAGTAATATATATATACTCTTCATTGCACATTTGCCCTTTTTTATATCATAGAACTCCTTGGATTTGTTGTCAAAATACCTTTTATGCAAATATAGTCTCTATAGTATTCCTCAAATTATTTCCATGAAATATCATCTTCTTTTATGCCTTTCAAATTATTTAAATGTTCCCACCAAATATCAACTTTCTCATCCCAAGCAACCATGAAATATTAAAAACTTTCTCATCCGATGAAACCATGCTTCCACATCTTCTGCTTTCTTCACCTGACCATCAAATGTAGGAGGTTTCAATTTCTTGAATTCTTTTGGTACATATTCCATCATTTTCCCCTTTTGACGATGATGATGATGGTGTTTATGAACATGACTAGATAATTTCATATGGTGGCTTGTCCTCTTTTATAGGATATTTTACTAAGTACCCTCAATTTTCGTGTTCTCACTTGCCAACCTATGCCTTTACGTAGATCTGATGTCATATGCTCCATTAGTCTTCTCCTCCTATTCTATGGAACCCTTCTTGCCTCTATGGCTAGCTCCCATTTGCTTCTTTTTGAAAACACGTTTTCACTCCATTCCTCCCTTTTTGACCTTCATAACTACAATTTGAGTATCATTTTACAAGGTTGAAAGCATACAAGGTACATAATCATCTTCTATTTCATAAATATCATTTGTATTTACTATTTAACTTAATATATACCTAAGCTACTGAATTACAACGATTTTGAAGATAATGTATGTTTCTGTAGCTAAGTCGAAGCTTCGATAGGTGGCAGAGCTTTAGCCGAGAAATAGGTCATATGGGTAGTTGGAAATTTCCTGAGACAACAATTTGTTCCTATTACATAAGATAGATTGATAAAGAAGGCACACTAGTAACTCGGTGAAAGGATAAGTCAAACACTGTAGACGGAAAATCAAGTGAGCGAGATGCAAATTTTTCACCTCATCATTTGTTGCGTTGATAGCAAATCATGAGCAGATCACAATATCTTATCTTTTACAATTAATTATAGATAATATCGATTATCATAGGCATAATTCTCCAAAACATTTATTGCATAAGGCTTTTATAAATACACCTCTCAACATAACTGAGACAGGAATGATTTTTGTAAAAACCCTGTTTTATTATACAAACTCTATTTCATTCCACTTTCTTGCTATTTGTGCTTGATCATATCATGAAACCATTATGGTGCTACCTTCTTATCGTGGGAGCCTCCCCTCGAGATAATAAGGTTTTAATTTTGTCTACAATTAGCAATTCATTTTATGTTTCTTGTAGATTTCTATGAGTTCATTTAATTATTTAAGTTTTCGTTGCTAGATACACATTTAAGATTATTTCTCAGCAGGTTGTTGAATCATTTCATTGTTCAGGAGAATAGATATTTCTCGTGCAAATGTACTGAGTACAGTATCCTAACATTATAGTGATACAGATAGGATTTTCATTTGTAGAGAAAATATTTCTTTTTGTTGGAGCAGATTCATTTATAGTGTTATAAGAAAGGGAAATTTTATTTGAATACAAGTGTGTTTTTCATTTAAGAAAGTGTGATTTTACTTATACACAACTGTGATTTTGATTTAAGCAAGTGTGATTTTATTTATAAGCAAGAGTGATTTCATTTTAAAGCAAGTGTGTGAGTGATCTTATTTCAAGAAACATGTGAGTGTGATTTTATTTGAAGTGTGAAGTTTATTTTAAGATGAGTGTGATCATTATTTTAAGTAAGAGAAATAAAATTGGTTCCATTTTTATGAGTGATTTATTTACTTATATAGTTGTAGGGAAACATGTGCATTTTAATATCTCAAATTAACTGAGGAATAGATTGAGTGGAAAAGACTCGTAACACATATAGTGCACATACATTTCATCAGTTTAGTAGCCCTAGTTGATAATCCATGTAAGTAATTTAACATCAATTAAATTACCAAACATTTTGGCATCATTACGAGGGAAGTGTATATAGGAGTATTTTTCTTTTTCTTTTCATTCAAAAATAATAATAATACTAAAAATGATATGCATAGGAAAATAGATTCTAGAGGTAGATTTTTGGATACAGGTAGGAATTTGATTCCAAAATCACTAATCACGCTACCACAACCTCGTAGTTCCACATGTCAGTCTTTGCATCCTTCCACCAACGATCAAACATGCTCTTACAAAGTGGTCTTAGGGTGTTAAAGTCAATTTTTTTCATTTCAATGAGTCTTCGAGTAAAATTTGGTCACTAGGTATTAAGTTTAGGATTGTTTTCACTCCTTCCTAAGTTTTCCAAATATTGGTCCGTGTCACCATTTGGCTAAGTCTACCATCATTTGAAGAGTTTTCATCATTATTTCATGTTCCAATGGGTCATTTTACATCTTGTTTGTGCTTCACTTGTGCTTAGGTAAGCCTCATTTCCCTCCCCTAGGGTTTTGAAGGTAATTTTTCTTGGATGGTCAAATCATCAACAAAACTTCTATCATAATACTCATACACCTTCCCTTATCCTTAATATATATTCTTAAACACTTACCATGACTGATATCCCTCAAATTCATCATTTTCCCACAAATCCTAGCCTATTGCTACAATTTGACACTTTTCTAGGTTAGGCTTGTGTTTTTCCGTTTTGGACCCCTTCCCCTCACTCGATCCTTGAAATTCCATTTTCCCCTATTTCCTAACATCCCTCCCTACTTCTTGAAATTTTCTGAAGAAATTAGAAGCCCCTCATCCCCTTCATCTCCCTTCATCTCCCTTCATTTATACAAATCCCCTGTTCCACACATTGGGATAGGTTTTATTCAAATGATGTTTCTGAGCAAGAAAAGATGAATTTGACAGAAATGATAGATGTTTTTGTCCATAATATACCAAGAAGTAAAACATACTTCGGTTATTACACAAGTATCATGGTTTGGGAGAAATGTCCAAACAATAAAATGCCACAGGAGAGTTGTTGTACTTCTCTAGTGACCTTGGGAAAATAACTTTTTCTCCTAGATGGAATAACCAAATGACTTTCTTGATGATTCAAATGATAACTAGACACAAAGAGTTTTGCAATGAGATATGATGAGCTCAATTTGGAGTTGAGGAAGAGCTCCTAAATTTGACTGAAACAACACTCTGCATTTTGGGAACCTTATTCTTCACGTTTTGACTAGTCTTGGAAGTTTGAGCTTTTGACAAGGCAAATGAACTCAAAATTGAAAAAATCAAGATTTTCTGGAAAGTAGACTCGACAAGCTTTCCAATGAGCTATCCCTTGACCAATTGAGACACATGAAAGGCCTCTAAAATTGGCCTGAAAAAAGCATTGCGTGTTTAGGAGGTAGTGTTGTGAGTTGAGGCCGGTGCTGCGCATTTGGCAAAATTTTGCAGTGTTATTTTACACTAGCACTACACGTTGGGGCTAGTACGTGAGTTTGGGAAAAGGCATTGCACATTGAAGAGAAAGGCTCCAAACCCTCAAAACCTCAAAAAATCTTGAAATTTCTCTCTTTTCCCCTCTTTTCAATTAAAGTACCCTCCTCTCCTTCATTTTTTGTTTGCATATGAAAGTCATAGGCACCATTCTTCATGATTAAAATCAAACCCTAGTTTTACTCTATTCATTCTAAAAAAAACCTAAACCCCTTTTTCTTTCTTCCCATCACTTATAATTAGAACTCAAAACCCCTCTCTAAATCACTACCTATCCCCTCATCTATATCCCCTCATTATATCCTCTCATCCTTAAACCCCCCTCCCTCACTCTCATAATTCACATCTTATCCTTCATTGTCCAATCTACCCTAGTACATCCCTTCACTCCTAAAAGACTCCCACTCATTCCCATTATCCCTTTCTAGCAGTGTACAACCTTATACCTTGGAAACATCGACAGGAGGAAGACCTTGATGATGAGGAGGAAAATGACTTTGACTTGGCAGAACATGATGAGCCTGAGCAACATGACATTGAGATCATTGACTTAGAGGCTCAAGAGAGGGAGAGCATAAAAGACATCATCATAGAGGAAAAGGAGGCTAAAGTGTAGGCTCTAATGGACAACATAGAGAAGGCTAAGTATGTCATCACATACTTAGAGTAGGAAAACAAACAATTGAGTGACAAACTAGTCCTCATGTAGCTGGAAGTGCTCAAGGAAAAATGATAAAGTGACAAAGAAACACAAGTCACTTTGACCCCTATTGAGCAGGAGATAGAAAATGATAGGGAGACTTGGCTTGAGAGGTTCAACCTACACCTCGAGAAGCTGCTACAAAAGGCCAACAAAGATAATTAGATTCTCAGACACATGGCTTATCATTACAGGACTCGCAATAGGATTTGCAGCATAAGGATCAAGAAGATGAAAGAAAGGTTAAGGCGGGCTTTCGAGGGCAAGGGAGGAGGATAGACTTATCATGTTGACTGAGGCTTCCTTGACTCATCAAATCATATGATGGTGTGGATTCACACAAATTTTGGGGAAATTTAGAAAAAAATTTAACATTTGCAAATTTTGGAGATTTGACACATAGAAACATGGTGTAGATGCACAGAACCACTGGCGCTGCGCTTTTCCTAGGGGCACCCAATGGACAAATGGCTTGCAATTGTGGATTGAGGGCAGTGAGGACATGCACCCTAGGAGGTTTCAAAGTTTTTGGAGCAAAATTGGGCCACCAAAAGGTCAAAAAACATAATAAAAATAACCTTTCTACCACTTTTTGGACACACAGAAATAGTCTTAGGAGAATCCAGATTTGAGGTGTCAAATAAGCTCCAAATGCATAAATTATAGATGTTTTGAAAAGGAGACTTGAATACCTTTCCAATGAGATATCATGGGCTCAATTTGGATACTGTGAAGGCCTTCCAAAGGGACCTGAAATTGGCATTGTGCGTTGAGCCAATGGTGAAGCGCGTAGAGAAATTTTTTCTCAAGATGCCTATTTTTCCAGTTTTTGACTATGATCATGGATTCTCTCTCATGGTGGATGATTTACTATCATAAATGATGTCATGGCTCATAAATATGATGGCTAAAAAGTTGTAGAGGGTAGATTCATTTCTTCAGGAGTTAGTTTGAAGTCAAATGAATCAGTTTTTCACTTTTAGAGCCAAGTTGTTGATGATGCCTATATTCTTGTTCCTTGTTTACTATCACTTAGATCAACTCCTCATCTTAGGGAATTGAACCCTAAAGATGGGAGGAGGTTGAATGCTTGTCTATATATTTTTATTTCTCTTTATGAGAGGTTGGACTTAGTTGGATGCTTAGAGCTTGATTGTACATCATTGTAAGCAGTTTGGCAAGGAGATTAATAAGATTTGCAGATATTTTTATGGGATCCCTGTGGTATGGAGTTTTATTATAGTTTCTTCTTTTGTGATCATTTTTCTACATGTTTCATGTATGTCATCATTCATTTCATTACTTCTAGTTGAATATTTTCAAGTTTGATAAGTAGAATCCATTGTATCAGTGCTTTGCCTTGGGAAATTAGTCAACATTTCATGTTTTCTACTGTTTAAGAAGGATCCATGATTATCACATGCCCTTCTTAGCTCCTCATCAGTCTTAAACACCTCACCTCATCAAACCTAAAGTGATAAAGCCTATACCTACCTTGCCCCATAGAACACCCTGCATTTCTCACCTAATTTCCCATACCTAAACTGCCTAGCTCCTCCTGGCCCAGCAAAACACCAACAGAATTCAATCAAAACTTTCAAGCTACTATACCTAGCCTAAAATCCTTTACCTGATCCAGTCATTTTGACTGAGATCCTTACAGAGAGAGCCCTCTCCTGGCCTAGTAGGGCTAGCTACTTGGCTAAGCATGGTTTGTTGTTACCCTGGCTTGCCTCCCTTTAGCCTAAGGTTCAATCCAGGTGATAACACCACTGAAACCCATATTCCATCAATTGTAGGAAGACATAAACTTCCTAAGGTACTTAGATTTGAAATCCATCCTAAAGATAGACCATCTTATTCAACTGAAGTTTTAATGGAACAAGAATATCCTACATCGCCAACTAAAGGAATAATTATTCTATCTTCAACCGGAGAACAAATTTTAGGACAAGAACTAGAAATCCCTAGTGAAGACAAAGAAGAAGAAACCTATTTTAACATTCTATTGATAGAAGAACCAGAAGAGCTAGAGGAGGAACTAGAAAATGCAATTTTAGAACCTTACATTAGTTTTGAAGAATCAATAATGGTAGGAGAAGGGGAAGGGGAGTTACATAATGCAAATGGTGAAGAACCTAGGATTGGAGGTGGAAGACGACAAAATATAGGAGGTGGAAGAATTGGAGGAAGAGGAAGAGGAGGTGGTAGAGGAGGTCTAGAACCTTTTGGATTTCCCATCCTCAATGAAGATACCTCATCCACAATAAAAAATGTCTCATCCTCCATCCTTCCTAATTCCATGGATTAAGGAATGAGGATCATGAAACATTTCTCTTTAAGTTTGAAGTTTTGTGTAGACCTTATGACTACCTGATTGATACTAAAAAGTTAAAATTGTTTCCAATGACTCTTAAGGATGGAACATTAAAATGGTTATTGGGCTTAGGAGAACACTCTATAAGAACATGGGAAGAATTGAAAACTACATTCTTAGAAAAATAAAAGGATTATTATATGCCTCATAATCCGAAAGATGAAGACTTTAAAATGATGCAAAAAGAAGATGAAAATACTGAATATTTCATTGAAAGATTTGCTTATAATGTAAAAGGGGGTAAAATTCATAATCTATATGAAGAAACTTTGAAAGCTCTCTTACTAAAATCTATTAGATATGAGTGGATAGACCTTCTCAATCTGATGGGTTTAGGAGACATTTCTTAGTTATCATTTACAAATATTTGTGAGTTATGAATACACATTCCGAGAGGAAAGGCAAGAACTGTGAAAAATTCAAGAGTTCCTATTATATCTAGGATTAGTAAATATGTGGCTAGGAAAGTAAGTAGCGTTGAAATAGCGAATTTGCTTGACAACTTTAAAACTTATATTTTGGGGAGTCTTAGTGAAAAAATAGATACCCTTAAAGTACAAAACAAGAAAAAAATCTGAAAATGCTGCATTATTTGCACTTTGTCAAAAATATAGAAAGAAGCATGCCTTGAGAGAATGCCCTCTTGACTTAAAAAGTGTAGAAATCTATGTCATATGTGTAGAAAATCATGATATAAAGGAATTTCCTTCAATACTTGATCTTAAAGTTTTCTATCAAGAGGAATTAATTCCAACCAATTATAACCTCTTTGTTTTATTGCCAAGAGACCATGGAAAAATTCACAATTGAGTGTGACCCAAGGTTTCAACACTCACATATGCACAACCATCACAAATCAATTGGACTGCACCCATGCCTTGGAAACCTTGGCCTCAATCTTGGGTACAAGGATGGAAAAATACTTATGGAAAGTACCCTCAATATCATCAATATCCTCAACGTTACCTTATTTTTCTGCCAAATTATTTCCCTCAGCCCATTCAACCCTCTGAACCATAACATACAAACCCACATCTTTCACTACCATTTCCAAAAAACCAAAATCAACAACCTGCTCAGACACTTTCTAATACAAATAATAAAAATTGACAGCTTATTTACAACACGGAAGGACATAATTTTCAAACCTATATGGTAACTCCATTAGATCTAAACAATGTCCAAATTAGATCTAGTAGAGTATTGGAAAAAAAAGTCACCATCCTTTGTTATCCAAATGTTTGAAAAAGATGAAATCTTTGACAAAGAGACATCTTGTAGAATTGAGGCTTCTGTGATCCATTAATTTTATAAGAAGAGCTTCGGCATAAAATCACATGAAAAAGATCATTGTCGACGCATTTCGAACCAACTAGTGTGGTTCATCGTCACGGCAAGTTGAAGAAACAAATCTAGCCTAGCATGTTAAATAGACTGTGCAGAGACTCCAACAGCTACCTAACGGCTAATTAACGGCTATTTTGAACCTTAAGTCAAGGTCAAAATTATATTAACACATTAAATACTATTATTTTTATTTTAATAATCCTATTAATAATATATTACTCTAAAATAAGTAGACTTAGGTACCAATGGTACATGAGAGAATGATTGAAATTCTGAATGTTATTAAAATTAAATAAATAAATTAAACTAAATGATTTATTTAATCATATTCAATCTTAGTCAAATTAATAAGGTAATCAGTTGTTAGGATAGAAGTAAATGAGTATTAATTAAATAAATATATAATTCAATGGTGAGTTCCAAAGTTGCTCATTTGTTAATTTATTTATTAATAAGCATATAAATTATGTATATTAGCTTGTTAAGGTCAACGAAGTGTTAATAATCATGAAGGTTGTTTTAAAAATTAAGTTAATTTGTATCTAATTTATTAATTTAAAATAATATACCTGCCAAGAACATCTATAGGATTGCTCATTATTAAATTTTAATTAGTTTGTTATATGATATATATGTATCTATATATATATATTATTTTATCAGAATATAATGTAAAATAGTTTAAAGATAGGAGAGATATCTATATTTAAATAAATAAATAAATACTTAGTAATAATGATAAAGATAGAACTATGAAAGAAAATAAAATTAGAACCAAGAATAAATGGTAACCAATTTTGTATTAATAATGACCTAATGAATGCATTAAATAATTAGATAATGTAAAAATCATACAACTACATTAAATCAAATAATTGGAATTAAAAATAAATAATGATGCATATATCTAACATTAAGACGCGTGATAATCTTAATGATAAAACTCTTAATAGAATCGGGGGAGAATGTATAGCCGCTCGATATCTATATCTATAAATAATATTATATCAAACAGGGGATTCTACCAAATACCGGAAGAAAACAACCAGGAAGGGCGACAAAGAGACACACGAGGCGAAGAACACGAGAAGAAACTAAAGGAAACCTAAGAAGACAGGGCGGGGATCCAACACCTACTTACCTTCCAGCCATCATCTCTGTTGAGATTGTCAGGCCTCTTTTCAATTTCTAAAGCTTCCCTTAACTTACGATGATGGAAATGAGATACCTTAGCAATAACCTTGGCATCCTCCATACAGACATGATGTCTGGTCTTGTCCACATGCTCTGCTAAGGCTGAAGATTTGGTCCTTCCATGCCTCAGGTCAGCTGTATGCTCGCATATTCTTTGCCTTATGGAGCGCCCTGTTTCTCCTATATAGGGCGTCCCACAGGAGCAAGGAATCAGATACACACCCTTCATGTTCATAGGGTTGACCGGATCTTTCACTGACCGAAGGGAATTACGAATGGTTTTGAGGGGCCTGAATGTTGAGGGAATATCAAACCTTCTGAGGATTCGAGCAATCTTGTCTGTGGTCCCTTGGATATAGGGAATATGGACACCTAGTTGTCGTTCCTTAGGTTCCTTCTTCTTAAGCGCATTCCTAGAGGCTGTAACGAAAGCTTTCCGACCTAGGTACCTACTATATCCGTTTTCCACAAAGACATCCAGGAGGTGGGATCTCTCTCTATCCAGGCTCTCCTTATTCGAAATCCTCAGGGCACGAGTGGCCAGGGTGATAAGAACCCCCATCTTCTGAGCAGGGAAATGGAATCATTCTCTCATGTACCATTGGTACCTAAGTTTACTTATTTTAGAGTAATATATTATTAATAGGATTATTAAAATAAAAATAATAGTATTTAATGTGTTAATATAATTTTGACCTTGACTTAAGGTTCAAAATAGCCGTTAATTAGCCGTTAGGTAGCCGTTGGAGTCTCTGCACAGTCTATTTAACATGCTAGGCTAGATTTGTTTCTTCAACTTGTCCTGACGATGAACCACACTAGTTGGTTCGAAACGCGTCGACAATGATCTTTTTCATGTGATTTTATGCCGAAGCTCTTCTTATAAAAGAGACATCTTCTCATTAAAAATAAATTTATTGAACATTTTGGTGATATTCCAATAAACTCAACTCCCATTATAGAACGATCTTCAATTTCTTTTCAAAACCAACCTTTTCCTAAAAGATTGAAAAATGATAAAGGGGTAGAGAAATCGATTGTGTGGCCTGATTATGATATGATAGATGAGATGAAGAATGCTTGTATACAAATTCCTTCATTACAATCTATCAAATAAATACCAATATTTTCAAAGACAATCAGGGAGTTAAGTAATAAAAAAACCAGGAAGAAAAGGAAAAAAGTTAAAGAATTCAGTTAGTTGGAAAAATTGCAAATATAATGACAAGAAAGACAATAGTCCAAGAATATCTAGATCCATGAAATACCATTATGAGAACACACATCAATGGTGTTTAGATTCTAAACACATTGATTGATTTAGGAGAATTTACCAACATCATGAGTAAACAAACTATGGACCAATTGAAACTTCTTAATCTTCAATATACACCTACACTATTACAATTGTCAAATATATTTGTTATCAAACCTAATGGTGTGCTAGAATATGTATTTGGATCCTTATTTTCTTGCAAGTATCCTATTTACTTTATGATTTTAACACCCAATAATAATCTAGGAGGACACCCATTGATTCTAGGAACAAAATTATGAAGATTACTCATATTGGGAACAAAATTATAGTTTTCAAGAGAAATGTACTATTGAATATCTATCTTCTTGTCAAATGGATTTACATTCAATAGATAAATTTGTCAATTCTTTAATAGAACTTTTTGGAGGGAAAACATTGAATATTAATGATAATGTAGAAGAATCTCAAAAGAAATAATTAATAAATATGTTGCAAGAAAATTCCTCTTCTTATGCATGGAAATATAGTGATATGAAATGAATTGATCCTCACACTTGTAGGCATCGTACCTATATTGAATAAAATGCCAAACCAATCCGACAACCATAAAGGAGAATGAATCCAAATTTAAGGGAAGTTGTTAAAGACGAATTACAAAAAATGTTAAACATGAATTTCATTTATCAAGTATCAAATAACTAGTGGGATTCACCATTGGTAATTTTTCTGAAGAAAAATGGAAAATGGAGAGTAAGCATTGATTATTGATCCAGGTATATTGATCCAAAATGGATCTTCAACAAACCTCTTTAGTTTGCAAATATGTTTTACGTATGTGTTAAATGGGAAGATATGTTTTTAAAAATAGTCAAAACAGACTAAAGTAATAGAGAAATGCTATGAATTGTAGTGCCTTAAAGAATGCAACAATAATGCTCAGGGGCCATTGGATCCAAAAGATCAACGGATGGGAGAAAATGCGTGGAAATAGAGTAGTTTTAACTATCGCATCAGAGAAGTGCCAACAGTGTTAAAAACCTTGGCCATGAGCGAATTGCGATTGTGATTAGTGAGATTTAATATGGGCCATTAGATTAGGCACTCAAATCAATGGTATAGATCCATTACAAATATTGCATCACAAAGTAAATGGGAGGACTTAAGTCATGGGCCCGAAGGCCGTGCAATATGTGATTTGCAACTTATCGCATTGCAAGAACCAAAGGGGAAAGACCTTAAGGCTATAAGCACTTGTATTGTCAGCGGCCGGATCGACATCAAGGATCAGTGGCTGAGATTGAATCAGTGATCACTTTTGGGGAAAGTTGAATACTGGAGCCACAAAATAGCAATACGAAGATATGCCAATATGCCAAACTCCGATCAGAGCAATACACCGATACACCGATCACCGATGATGCTGATCGGAGATGAGGTAATCAGGAAATAAAAAGCAAAAGGAGCATTTCGAAGTGATTTGTGCGAACTCGATGATATTATAGATGCGGGTTGATGAATTTTGAGATCTACATTAGTTATTCTTTCAATGTATTTCAGTGTAGTTGTTGCGTATGGTTGTATATGGTTGAATGGCTCTGTTTAGGGATTTTAGCTCTATAGAAGGGCTAGACAGTCGGGACTGTCCACACTCGCTAGTCCTTTCAGTTAAATTGTTTCTATTTCGAACAAATTTTTCACACCATAGGTAGATTCTTGTAACAAAAACATGTTATAAAAACACGATGCAGGCAGAAGGGGGGAGTGCATGCGGTTCGAGGCAGGAACTTATAGGATGTGTGAAAGTTCATTTTGTCAGAATTTGATAAATTTTATATGGTTTCAGCCCTTCTCGATGCCACGAATGCAATGGTGTTATCTATTTCTTCATCAGAGTTTTGCATTTTTCAACCATTTTTCAGTATGGAGGTATAAGAGTCCTTTTTGTAACTGATGGTTGTACTCAGTTGGGTTGTGTTATGTTCTTTCCATGACTAGCCCACATAGTTAACTGGGGGGTTAGAGGGGGGGTGGAGCTCGCCCTTCTTTGCACTGATTGCGTAGCGGGGGGATGAGAGGGGGTTTGAGGGGTGTAGGTAACACCACTTTATGGGGTTTGGGATAGCGTCCCAGAAAATTTTGGTTTGGGAACCTATGTTAGGTTGGGCAAACCCACCTATGGATTTGTGCATGATTTCCACGCATGTTTCTGGATGCGATGGTTTTCAGGCCATGGTTTTGGACGTGATGGTTTTCGGTCCATCGTATTGGACTCTTCGACATGTATAAATATGTATTATAACATTGAAAGGAACATAATGAAAAATCAAGCTGGCAGTCCCAGTTTTGGGATCTAGGGGAAATATTTATGTATTTGTGTTTTATGCATTATGATCTAGCATTGTTTATTTTCTATGTTTTAGAATTCGTATGCAAGTAATTTTTATATGGCGTTAAAACCTACATTTCGTATCAGAGCTATTTTGGCTTCAAGGGGACGCCTTTGTTGCCGAGGGGTTTTGCTCGGCCCTGTTGTAGACCCTATTCAATGGGATATTTGCAAGATCGATTATGGTGGTGAAAGAAGATGGCAAGTAGTGGAAAGATAGAGATCAAGAAATTTAATGGTCATATTTTTGAGTTGTGGAAACTGAAGATGGAGGATCTGTTGGTGGATAAAGATCAATGGATTGCGGTAGATCCAGGTACTAAACCAATGGGAGTGTTCGATGAAGAATGGAAGAAGTTGGATTGAAAGGCAAATTGCACAATACAATTATGTGTCTTAGATTCAATATTGCTGAATGTATTAGGGGAAGCTATGGCAAACGCTTTGTCAGACAAGTTAGGGACTTTTTACATCTCTAGTGAATAAATTTTTCTTATGGAAAAAGTTGTATAACATGAGGACAAAATATGGAGACTCGGTAGCAATAGGTAGCAATGCAGCTACTTTGTAGTTTGATGAAACAGTCTCATCCTTGCTGAAAGAGGAGATGAGATGGAAAAATATGGAGAGCCATAATGGTGATTCCTTGTCTGTATGAGGATGGTCCTAGATCAGAAACAAAAATAATTCATTGAGTGGGAGATCTAAATCTAGAGGGAGATCTAAATCTCCAGGAAAACCTGTAAAGGTTGTGTGCTGGAAATGCAGAAAGGAAAGGGGCTAAAAAAGGGACTGTAAATCTAAAGATCCTGATAAAGGAAATGGATCTAATGATGCTCCTTCTGCAGAGGCAAAAGCCACCTCAGATGAAGGTGGGGATGTGTACATGGATTTTTCAAGTACACATGTAGATCATGGACTACCACATTCCACCCAACCATAGAATTGCTAAGCCAAATCTCTCTTCAGCCATTCATCCCCATTCCATATTCCAATCATGAATGTTGGACTCAAACCTAAAGAACCAACTAGGGAATCCCAAGGCTAAACCACTTCACCCTCATCAATAGATACCAGGATTTATTGTAATCCATCCCGGATAACTAGGCCAACACAATAAACATGTAATAACAGGCTTTACCATGATCTTTCCCAGATTACTATGCCAAACAAGCATGGATTCTAACAGATATCTCCACCTACACCATGAGGAATTTTCCTATCTCCTAGTCTCTGAGGATTTACCAAAATCCACATTGGATCACTAGGCCCTAAACCAAGACCCTCTCTCCAGGCTTTACCGTATATCCCAAACCCAGAATTACTAGGCTCAACAGAGAGAAAACCACCTCTTGGATTGTGCAAAAAAATATAAGGAAGTTGGTCGATCATGTTGATCAATTACCTCAATATTGTCGAGAAACATGAATTTGACATGCCAAACTTTTCTTTCGCATTGTAAAACTACATCATTGTCCCCGAATCAGTATAATTTGACTTGTTGCCATGTCCAAAGAGAGGGGTCATGGAAGCATATTTTAGGTTTTAGAATAATTAGTATCAGTGATATGAGCATGATCTCCTCACTTGTCATTTTAGATTTCATCTAATAACATTACCTCTGTGGAAGTCGTATCCCATAAGTAATCATCCATACCAACCTCCATTTGATTGCCTCCATTGTCAAATTGCGATGAAGAGATACTATTATTGTAGTCATTCCTGATTGGTGAATCTAGATGTAGTGGTAATTGAATAGGTGGTTGATCTAACCATGGTTTGTATGCTTCCTCTTTGTTTCTTACTCTTAATGCAACCTTCTCTTGAGTTTACATTGTAGTGGGATGCTCCACATGATGGTAGGTGGGTTTCTCATAATCACTAGAATCCTAATTTCAAAAAATATTGAACGATATCATTAGTACAATATCAATTATATTAGTATGGACGTCAATGCAATTGGTTTGTTGAAATTACATTATTCCAGAACAATTATTACCATTTTTGATCTAGGATTGCAGCAGTAAAATGTCATGTTCCAATAGGAAGGGCGAAGAAGCTTTCCATTTTCATCGAACAACTACTTGTGATATACTTCTCCTAATAAGAGCTTTTGATGTTTTTAAAAATATGCATTAATATTTTCTGCATCTAAAGTTGATTTTGAATCAGGTTCCTCCAAATTTGGCTACATGTTTATTCAAGCTGACATGGATTAAAAATAAAAATAATAGAAATATAAATAAAATATGAACTTACTATAGATGGAAAGGTATAACTTCGTGAAGTACTTTGATTAGCAATATGGAACGAGCTCAAATTTTAAGAATTGGGTATTTGATATTATTGAGATCTTGTCCCTGCATTTGAGAAAAATCAAAAATAAATTTTTCTGTGCATATCCAAAATCAATCTCAAAAACCATAAACCACAATCTGAATTTCAATATAGTTTTCAAACCACTTTTCAAGAATAAAGTTACTTTAAGCAGAAAATATAGACTATGAACTATTTTAACTCATGTGGATGCATCCTAAAGGATAATTTGAGATTAAAATGCCATTTTATGTCAAATAAAAATTTCGTATAGCTTTTAAACCCAATCGGTGTACCAATCAGAAAAAACCACATTGATGTGTTTAAAAGCTTAATAACACATGTGCGTTCAAATAACACCCACACTGGTTTTTGACATTCCAAAGAAAAAATATGTTATTATATCGGTGCTCTTCTAAAAAAACACCCCGATGTCTTAAAAAAAATAGCACCGCTACATAGTTGTTTCATGATTAAAAAAAATGAATTCAACGAACTCAGTTCTCCTATAACAATTAGAGAACCAATGCTTTTAAATAGAAACCACATTGTTGCACTAAAAAAATTAATCACACCATTTCAAGGTTGCGGAAATTAAAAAAAATATGTACCATGTCAGTGCGTTTTTTATATTGATCCACCTGTGCACTTGACTATCGAGCACACTAATGTGCAGAGAAATTGAGAAAAAAGGTGTGATTTTTTTTCCTTTTTAAAACTTAAAAATGAGCGGCAATTGATTTCTTGAAATCTAATTTCATAAATTCTTTTAAATAGTAAAAAATTATTCACCATTTCATTAATTTACCCAAAATTCTGAGTGAGTGATTTGCGAGAGAGACATATAAGGAGTACTATGTAGTAGCAGAATACTTTGGAGAAAAAAAACAATTTAGAAGGCCAAAAGTTGAAAGGTATGGTGATTCACTTAAAAACCTGCATAGTAAAAATTTTAGATTTTGTTGTTTATTTTACTAATATAAAATTTCACAATTTTTGTTAGTGTTTAATTGAAAGAGAGATAATTTGTAAGAGAGACATAGTAAGAGCACTGTGGAGCTGCAAAATATTTTGGATCTACTGAAATATTAGAAATTAAAAGGTACGGTCATTCATTCAAAACCATAGATAAAAAAAAATCATAAATTTTACTTTTAAAATATTTTACAATTTCTGTTAGATTTCTTCATAATTCAGGAAAAAAAAAAAATAAACAAAACAAAACAAAACAAAAACAAAACAAAACAAAAAAAAAATAAAAAAAAAAAACAAAAATAAAACCAAAATAAAACAGAAAAACAAAAAACAAAAAAAATACAAAAAAAAAAATAAAAAAACAAAAAAAAACTTGTATAATAAGAAATTTACTATAGATTTTACTATTAAAGATTTTTAAGACCTTATTTCCTATTTAAATGTAATTAAAATTCAGGAAAAAAAACAAACAAAAAAAAACAATACTTAACTTAAAACCTTGTCTCTTCCTACAAAATTTCACCTTAGTGTTTAACTTCTCTACCACTTCACAATTAGGGTTTTTCAATTTAGGCATTTTAGATTTAATGGGTTTGGGTAATTACTATATATAGGGAATTTGACATGTAAATTAGTGGAATCAATTATTGAATTAGATCCATACCCTATCGTCCCTCTCTGGGATTTTTTAAATGACTATATGCCTAGTGGTGCACTGTTATGAGAATGATAGACCCTAGGGTATGGGTTTTGCACCCCAACAAAGCGAAAGGCATAGACCAACAAGAAGAAATCAAAAAAGAAGTCCTAATGCGTAAACTACTAAAGTAGGAGGAAGAGATAGTACCTGAAGGTCCTACTTTTGAGGTCGTTCCCATAGTTTCCAAACCCTCTACTTCCTCCAATGCCTCAAAACCTGCAACTCATTCAAGAAAATCACATATACAAGCAGTAGTTGAAAGCATGTTCAAGGTATAAGTGTTATATCATATAAGCATATAAGTATAAAACATGAAATCATACATTATTTAAATTAAAACATGCATTAAAGCATTAAGATCTTAACATCAGGAACAAGACATGGCTTCTTTATTGATGACTGCGAAAGAATGTGGAAGAATACAACCTGATTCATCCATGGCTCAAAGCGCAACCTTCCTCTGGATCTGTCTAGCCCAAGCCTCAACAATCCTCTTTCAAATACATACAAATGGATACCATATAAAGGAGATGGACATCACACCGAGGAAAAAGTGGTTTCCTATAGTTGGGAGTGTAGGAGGCACAAGGATAAATCACACTTGATCGAGAAAAAGTTGCATTAATGTCAATATCCTATATTTCTCTCCCCTTAGGCCTTCCCCATGATGTGTATTTATGTGACCTCAAAATAGTTTTTTGTTTTGGGAAACAGTTAGGACATGCGATCTTATAGTTAGGCTTCCGATGTAACTGCAAACCCCACCCAAAAAAGAGGGAGTTTATATTTTTTTTATATTTTAAATCACATATGCGGGTTGGGTAAAGCTGAACCCGTGTGTGCACTTGTTTTTTCAAGGCAGAGTTGTGTATGGAATTTAAAATAATATTTTTTAATATTTGGACTAAGTCTAAAGGGAAATGGTTCCCCAAGGCCATGACTCAGAGTATCAAATATATAAAGGTGATAAAAGATTATATAAATTTTACTGTT